>JAACJT020015758.1:0-42186 GCA_009936485.2 Gymnarchus niloticus | reverse complement strand
TGTAAAAGTACGAACCATCCGTACACAGCGTACACAAGAGGAAAAGGGTGTAAAAGTACGAACCATCCGTACACAGCGTACACAAGAGGAAAAAGGGTGTAAAAGTACGAACCATCCGTACACAGCGTACACAAGAGGAAAAGGGTGTAAAAGTACGAACCATCCGTACACAGCATACACAAGAGGAAAAAGGTGTAAAAGTACGAACCATCCGTACACAGCATACACAAGAGGAAAAGGGTGTAAAAGTACAAACCATCCGTACACAGCGTACACAAGAGGAAAAAGGGTGTAAAAGTACGAACCATCCGTACATAGCGTACACAAGAGGAAAAAGGTGTAAAAGTACGAACCATCCGTACATAGCGTACACAAGAGGAAAAAGGGTGTAAAGGTACGAACCATCCATACATAGCGTACACAAGAGGAAAAAGGTGTAAAGGTACGAACCATCCGTACACAGCGTACACAAGAGGAAAAAGGGTGTAAAAGTACGAACCATCCGTACATAGCGTACACAAGAGGAAAAAGGGTGTAAAAGTACGAACCATACTCTACCTCACAATAATTCAATTCACCTACTGAATACCAAGGATGTTCTTTGCCATTCACCAAAAATAAAATGTTAGTTCATTAAACAAAACACAGAGTCTGTGAATATATACTGCACTATGTAATTTTCCCCTTGGAGTTTTCACCAAATTACTTTAAGCACATGTGAAGTTCAAAAAACTTGAACTTATAAACTCAAAACATCTTCTAAGCACTAATCATATAAGAAGAAAAAGTGCTAATTTTGTAGGCATTAATAAACAGAATTAACACCCAAGTCACTGCACCATTTTTTATCATCACATGAATGGCTCTGCATACACGATCCAATACTATAATAAGTCTACTGTTACGTCATCAGAGCAGGTTTGGTAAATACATATTCTCAAAGTTTTTCATTTCATAGGTATGAGTTTTATAAACTATGTACAACCAAATGTTATACATATTTCATGGAAAAAATGCCCCACTTTCCACTCAAAATGTGTATGATCAATCCCTTGCTGAGATGAAGACTTGTGAGAACCTTAAGTGTACTTTATTTCAAATGTCTCACCTAAAAGAGTCACTGAAGTATATTCCGGCTCCAAGGTTGCCAAAGTCCGTCCTCTCGATCCCATGAAGCTCTACTCCAACCCTCGGTAGCAGCATTCCCCTGCATGGGGAAAGTTCACGTTCTTGAAGGGAATCGTATCAGCTGCAGGAGGGTTAATGGGAAATTCACTGACCTGGATAAGATGCCCACAAAGTTGGAGGGAGCTGAGGCATGAAGCAGTGTCCGCACATTGCCCAGCTCACTCTGAAACACCTGCAGTTCTGCTGGCCTCCGCACAGAGAAGACCTGCTTGATATTCACGGGTCTGCAAGGTAAGGGGGACAGCGTTATGATTACGGACTCGTCCCCGGGACGGAGAAAAATACGTTTTTATATGATCGGTGTTGAGGAGTAACAGAAGGAAGACTATAACGAAAAAACAAAAAATAGCACAATACATCACAGTTATGCATGTTGAACGTATTCTCAACAGTAATACTGATTTAAGCAGAACTCCTAAATATTATTCAGGAAGAAATCATACAAATGTAAGTCATGTGCAGTACAGATACTGATGGTGGACTGACATGCCATCTGAGGTATACCCCAGCCCTGTGGCCTATGCCCTGACCGGGGTAAGCAATTAGAAGGTGGATGGATGGATGGATGGATGGATGGATGGATGCTATCATTGTTGGTGTTGATGTGTATTTCAATGCAAACAAATTAAGCAAACCTGTGTGAATTTTGCAAGCAAAAGTCCCACAAGTCCCATGAACAACTTAGCAATTTTGCCATTTACTCAGTGGCAAATTTCTTACACTCACACAGGAGTTAAATGGCAAGCTTTACTTGCAATAAGACTGAAAAGTTCATCATACTTTCTTACACAACATGAATTAATTTGAGGAATTCCTCCTAAAAAAAGAATTATGAACATAAGTTTACAATCATTATAGCCCACAGAATCTGGTGCAATCCAAAAATTTACATACATGAAGTATATTCTTAAAATTACTCAGCATGCCACATGATTTTAATGTTGTAAATACTGTGAAAATAAACCATTTGATACAAAACTAACCAGAAGTTACCTGTCATGGAGCAGCGTGCCAACAGTTTGAAACTCCGGACTGTCACAAGAAACATGTTCGATGCTGCAGTGCAACGCCCGGTATTTGCCCAAAGAAGTGGCAAATGGGCTCAGAAGGGTAACTTCACCCACCTTTAATATATCTTTCACCAACTGGTAGAAGGCAAAATTCAACAGGACATCATACACTGGAAACTGATAAATGTTACCCACCTATACTGCAGAGTTTATTACAGAAGACTCATCATTGTGGACTACAATTTTAATATCCAACTGCCAGTGAAAACATAATAGCTGACTTACAGTAACAAACACTAAGAGCATAACTGTTACTAGCTGCTAATCATACCGAAAAGCACACAAAGTACTGCACAAGTCGCACAACAACAAATATTTGTACCTGACAGAGGTCCAGTTTTTGGGAGATGGTTGCAATTGTGGGAGAGAAGGTCTCCTTGTGGGGCAAAAGTATGTAGAGATCCTTCAAAAACTCTTCTAGCTGGTCCGGTGTTTTCCCGCTCCTTATATCTTTTTGTATTTGCAACAGGAGTCCCTCTGCCCTCCTTACCTGTGACACAGTATACAGCCTACATTACAGAAGTGATCATGCATGCATGTACAAACAGTCAAATCTCTTCCAGTAACATACATAAATGCAATGCCCATACCCTCTGCAAATATGTACAGTCAAGAGAAAATTTAGTCTTGATGTGTAATAATGTGATTGTATTTCTTTAAAGGTTTACTTTATGTTACAACCCAGCAATATTTAAATATGATTTGCTGGCCCAGTAAAATTTCCTTTAAGATTTTTATAGAACTGCTGAAAGCATTCCACATCGCCTCTCAATGCATAGTTTGTTACAGAAAGCTTAGAAACCAGATCAAAATAAATATTTCCAATTTCTTAATCATCCATTGACACCTTCAAATTTTTATTATTCAACAACTGAAGTTGATTAAAGTAACATTATTATAGTTAGCTCTAAAATTTACATTTAAGTAAAGGAGATAATGAATTTAAATTAATCCAAGGTTCACAGGTATTTTATAACACAAAATTATAGCATCATACAGAGAAAGTTGATTACTGACAGAATTAATGGTTTAGGAGAGCATATTGATAAATTTGAGAAATCCAAAATGTCAGTTGCTGTTTTTAAAAATCACATTCGGCAAATTAAAAGTTATTCCATGAATGGATAGCCCTATTAATATATAACCTTAAATTTTAAGGAATATCCATATTGCTTGACAGTTAATGCAATGCAAAACTTTCAATTACTTATGACTGAGATTTATTTCCTGGTAATGATTAAGAAAAAAAAAAATCATTATTCCAGCTACTTCACCGTATGTCCAGGATAGGTTCAATAGAGTATTGTCAACAAAAAATAAATACTATTTTACTACTTCAAAGAGCTTTACTACCTAATGTTCTCAAACATGTGCTGTCAACAGTCTTAACACAGTTCAACAAATGTAAACTATTCAAAATTTTGGGCACGTATCACTCCAGGAATGGAAAACAGTTAAAAAAAAAAAAAATCAGAAAATTACCACAAGTTCGATGGTCCTAGTTTATTGTGAAAATAAGTTCTTAGATGCACTCTAGCATTACTGATTTCATTGTACGGGAAAGTCCAATATGAGAGGTGCAGATAAGTAACAAAGGCAGGTCATTTATAAAAAGCAGCCTTACATCATTAAGACTGATGTTTGTAACTGGAACCTTGAGAACGCTGTGCAAGCAACCAAGGGCCTCAGTCCAGAGCAGCTCCACAAACACACCCTCCTCTTGTGAGATTGTACTGCTGCTGACCTTCTCCTCTAGTAACAGCTGTTGATTACATGCATAACAGAATCTCAGAATTGCTAAATGTGACAGTTAGCATAAAGGAAAGCCTTCATCATATTATATACCTAAATCACTTTTACTATGATGCTAGAGACTAAATTGCACTGGGCATTGAGGGATTCCACATTATTGCCAGACATACTGTACATGAGATTACACAGTGTAGTGGATAAAAAGGTTTTCTTCAGCTTATAGAATTGCAAGTGCAAAACTACTGCAGAGCAGGCCTAAGATAAGATCCATGCGTTACAAGTAGCTTGGTCGACAAAAATTAAACTAGACCACCAATAGACCGACATCTCTGAAACACCCATATTGAATGACTTTATGTTTGCGTGTGTGGGTGTGCCCTGTGATGGACTGGCATCTCCTTTAGGGTGTACCCCAGCCTTGGGCCCTCTAATAGGCTGGCATCCCATCAGGGGGGTGTCCCAGCCTTGTGCCCTGTGCTGTCAGAGATAGGCTCCAAGCCTCCCATGACCTTGACTAGGATAAGCAGATGGACGATGGAGAGTAAATATTATACTACATAACACCATGCACAAATTCAACAATATGAGTGCATGAAACACACTGAATTTTAAAAAATCAGCTAAAAATGCCATCACATGCCATATTTGTGACAAACTTCACAAGCTCCACACGTTTCTTTTGATGATTTTTACAGAAGACAGTTCTAAAACCAGCTTCATAAAGCTGATTGTATGTACATGATTTACTGAATCAATGTACTATGGCCAACACTGACACAGCGTCTTATAAGACTCCATGTTTATTGGAACAATTTAACTAACTATGAATTCAAATAAGAAGTCGCCATCACAACAGATGACATGGATTTGGCATTCTGACTGACAAAAATGTACTGCGGTGTCTTCTGGCCTCCAGGAACCCATTTCTTTTCCTCCTTTTTAGGTGCCCTTGCAAGCTGCTGTACATCTTAGCATGGCGAGTCTAACAATGGTGGAAGAACTAAGAATAGCAGGGTCGTTTACTTTTCAAATTGTCATGCGAGATTTGTAAAGTCATTTTGTCCGCATTAATCATCTTGTAGGCCAAATCTGAACCTTTATCACACTGGTTCCGGCCCATGAGCTGTACACCTCACAACATTGAGTTAGGTGAAGATCAGACCATATTACACGAGTCATTACTGAAGGAATCCAGGTAATTCAGAGGGATTCACAAACTTCTTTTTGCAACTGTACCATACTTAACATGCTAAACTTCATGTAAGCAAGAACTGAAGTTACTAACAAGGTGAAGTATTACCAGTCAAAACCAATTGACATGAGGTACAAAAATCTATAATAATTATTTTAAAAATGTTGATATTGAAATCTATACTGTGTGTTTGCTAGCTCTAATTTCCACATTAGTAAAAGGTTCGGCAATGAGGGAAAGGTATAGGAGGTACATTTATATATAGCTACATTCGTCAAAAATGACCACTTAAATGTATTTGTGTGTTTCATATATTTGCAAATTTAACCTCAAAATGAAAGGGTGATATGAGTTGTCTGCAGTATATACTGTATTTGGAAGTTCTGAGTATGTTCCAGATTCGAATGTCCATGGTGTATGGATTAGCCCCTTAGCTTTATTTTTGCTTACTACTCCTTTTACTTTTAGGGGACACCACTGGTAAATTGCTACACGAACATTCAGACTCTGACCTGATGCAACTGGTCGGAGCCCATTCCTTGGACCATTTGAGGAAGTGCTGGCCTTGGGCAGAAATTTCTGCCTTGAAGGTCTTTTCTAAGCCTTACATACACCTCCAGAGCTTCTTCAGAGGTAGAGCAGTCAACCATCTTCTTATGGATCTCCAAGGCCTAGATGAAACAGCATTGTGTCTTTGAAAAGGTAAACATATTATTAAAACAAATAGTATTACACAACAACCCCACTGGTTGGGACAAATTAGGAAAGGGTGTTTCAATGTCTCGAGTCGATGATTTAAATACAGAAACCATGAGTGAATTATTTTTATAAGGGAAGTGAGGGTGGTGACAGGTGCTTCATCTGGCACCACTAAGCTTTCTGCAATGGAAATGGAATGCCAAGCGAATAGAGTTGAGCCGAGCCGAGTTGAGCTGGTACAATGCTGTGGAAACGTGCCATAAGGCAACAAGGAGGAGGCTAAGGCAGCATTTGGTCAGTAATTGATTGAATTGGCCTTGATTTGGCATTGGGCAAAACCTTTCACACATACCCTTCATATGTAAAGTCATTCTTTTCCTGTTTCAGACTCTACACCCTATGGGCTTTCACCCTCTCCATTCACACATAAAGTCATTGTCCTTTCCTGCCTCAGCCTCCCCACCCCACAGGAGGTTACCTTTTATATGTAAATTCAATCACGGCACCTCTAAACAGAACCTCGGTGGGGAGGGTTTTATGGGGTATAAAGGTGGGTAAAGATTTGTCCTTAGTCTGGATTTTTGACTTTCAATACCTAATGTATGTCTACGTTGTGAAATTCTGTGTGTTGTTTGGATTGATTTTAATTGTCGTAAGTGAATAAATTGATTAAAAAAAAAATGTCTATACTGTATCACTTATCCTATTTTGCTGCACAATAAATCATCATTTTGTTAAAACCATATTGGTGAGAGACTCTAGAAGTAGATTCTGCACATACTTGATAGCATAGGTAGCAGCTGTGGCCAGAAATTATACTTAGGGAAGCTGTAAAACCGACCACCAGGTAGGAAATACAACATGCAAGACTTTGCATTCATGTAAACAGAAGCCTCTACTTTCATATAGATTCAGTCGCCAACCTTTCTACTAATTTCACAACTCCAAGGGTTGGGGGTTTAAATCCCACCCCCGCTTTGCGTAATGCTGAGTTTTCATGTTCCAGGCTACCTGTGACCATTTACTGGATCAATCGTTGTAAGATGGATGGGTGTTCAGAATCTAAACAGGCCTGACCTCTGTCCCGTGATCCTCACTCCATTGCTGTACTACACGATACACCCGTCCGGCTTCTCCACCGCTGCTCTGAAGCTCCAGCACATACCAACAAGTTGGCAGGCTTTCTTGAACCTGGAACACGCAGAAGAAAGCGAAATGGGGCTGGTCCTGAGAGGCTGGATACAGAACTTACACAGAGAAATATGCTACTTGGGCAATTTTAACCTTAGAACTGCATTAGCCCTGAAGTTGCAAAATGCACAACACATTAAGAAAATAGAAAAACATTTATAAGAACACAATACACTGAGAGAACATGAAACAACTGTTTTCTTAATTTTTTGACTTTTCTTAATGTGTTGTGTTTTCTAAATATCTTTGTGCTTCCATAATGTGTTTTTTATGTTCTTCCTTTTCCATTGGGGACATTTATACACAGATTTTGTCTTCTTCATAATTAGAAACAGTTATTGTAGAATATTACACATTTTAAGCGGCTTTAAATGGTTCTTAAAGTTATCAATCTTTAATTTGCTGTTCCTTAAAAAATTGTAGACTCACCTTTTCAAATATGGAATACTTTGCAACTTGAAAGTCATTGTTAAATGTTGGCACACCACTGTCATTTATGGTGAGAAAAAAAGACATGTTAAGAAAAATAACAATGAGGGTAATTACCATGACACGAAAATTAACCACTTCACTAGTGATGGACAAAGGAGGCTTCAAAACTCGTGGCAGGTGGGAACATCCTAAACTATTGATTAGTTTAGGATGCTGCCACTCACCACAGGTTTTGAAGCTTCATGTGTCCCATCACTACATTTTATAACTAAACCAGGTATGTAATTCAGCATACCTTAACTTAAGGGATGTTTCACTCTTCACTGGTGTATCCACCCTTTCTACTGGAATAGCTTGAGATGGACTCTGAATTTGACACTTATCTCCTATACAAAACCAAACGATCACCATTAACACATAACAGGACAATTAATAAAACCTTTCATTATTAAACATACATATGTACTGTACCTGGTGTGTGGCTTTGTGGGTTAGGTGTATGTGCCTAAGTCCAGAAGGTTGCTTGTTCAAATTCCCTGACTGGCTAAAGTACCCTTAACCCCAAACTGCTCCGGGGTGCTGCATGAATGGCTGACCCGGCAATCTAATCCCAAGAATGATAGAATACGTGCAAGCCACTTCCCTCACAAAGAGTTTACTCAATCAGGGCAGTTTCTTTCTAATACACTGATGTACCAAGGAGTAATATTTACATATAATACTAAATGTGACAGTTTGGCTTGCGGTCTACTTTGAAAATTGGCAAGATGGCGCCGGTCCATGGCGAGACACTACGAGTTGCTCTTACCCTACTTTGTGTTTTTATTTTTGTTGTTTTTTAGCTTAGTTGCTCATGTTGTTATTACCTGTTTGTAATTTTGCACCGTCCTGTCTTATGCACGACCTCTATGCACTGTAACTCTCCATTATCCTGCCGTCTGTCTTGCACTGTATCCCTTGCATTTGTTGTAAATCTGTAGCGTGCTTAGCTTTGCTCCCCATGCCCTGTCCCCACCCCTGCAACTCTGGCATAAGATTTTCACTGTGCTCTCTGGAACACGTGACAATAAAACCTGACTTGAAAATGACCAGCTCATCATGATCTACCAACCCTAAAAAAGCCCCATTGCTTAATGATTGAGCGTAAGGTTGCCACTATTAATTTGAAACAATTTGGGGGGGGACATTGACATTTTGGGCAACCCTTCTGCTGATGTCTTGAAATGACTGCTGAGAAGGAGGTGTGTGTATTTTTGATATTGTTTGTATCTCTTCAGGTGGAACAATTACTCATTGCAATACAATGATGAATTTGTTTGAAGAATATCCTATGTGTTCACTGCACAAAGAGACCTGTGCGAGGGCACATTAAACTGAGAGAGGCAGAGCTGGTTTATACCTGTTTGAAAAGAGAGAGGAGCAGTGAGTAAGAATTCATTCAAAGGTAGAAGGACTCCTTCCTTCAGACAACTAGGCACATATTCCAAAGGCACCACTGGGACCTGGAACTTCTGAATGCTTCTCCAACGATAGGGGCTGACGTAATCCAGGTTACTCGTGACGACATGTGTACACTACATGCCAAATGGGGCAGCACAAATAAAATTGAGATTATCTGTATTTTAATTGAAACACAAATTCAGTCAATACTGCAGAACGGTTATCACGGTTATGTAGGCAACTCGTCAGATGTGTCTACCAACAGGTTTTTTTGGATCAAGATTAAAATGATAGTGCATTAATAACAATAACAGTAAGTAGCAATGCATTACCTTCTTGTTGACTATAAAAGATATTTTGCCGCCATTCCTAGTTATTGCAGTCTTCAGTTCCCACTTTTCTTTAAAGGGTAAATCTCTCACCTCAAGAAGTATTGAGCAATTCTCAAAGATAGGCATGTCTCAGTTCTGTAACACCAAGCTAAAGGTAGACACAAAAAATCCAGACATATTCTTAACACAAGTATTACAAGTGCAGTAGTTACAACCCTATTTATAAACCTTATCAAACATTACCTTACAAATCATATTCCGATAGACAAAAGGTTAAAAGGTCGTACAGTCCTGTATACTTGGAAATTAAAACGAACAACACGCATTAAACAGTCAATGATTAAAATCGCACAGCGTGTGTTTCTTAGACCCCTGTGAATTAACAACATCGGTGATTGATGGTAACATGATGCAGTATAAAAATTCACCAAAGTGTATGTGTTTACAATTAAAAGTAGTCTTCCAGTCTGACAAACTCGATGATGACATGATAATAGCTTGATTTACAACGCTTTTCGTATTTTTCTTTCCATTTATTTTTTTAAATATAAATCACTGCCACTTAGGACCTATCCATTCATCTACCGACCACATATGCAGTAAAGGGTCAGAGGGACGGGAAGCATATCCCAGGCAACCAGCGGAACAATGCAGGGGAACATCTGCATGGGATGACAGACCGTAAAAGTGCACACATTCTGACTTAATTAATATACAATTTCAGAGATGCTACTTTGCCAAACCACAAAATGGGAATGGGATTTAACAAGGGTACTTCATATTACTACTCAGATACTGACCTCCACTTCACTCTTACAAATCTGAGAATTCTGCAAATATGAAAAACAGTGGGAGTCATCTCATAATTGTATATGAACATTAACGACCCCTATGTCTGTGGGGAACTGCAATTTATCTATGCAAATCAGTCTTATGTCTCTGGTAATCCTCACTATGGTTATGTTATTCTAATCAAGCAAAATTCCCATATGCCAGTTTTTCCAGTGCAACATTTTTAAATGAAATTTTGGGATGGAATGTTAGGAGGACGAGCCATAACTCAACAGGTCTGAAGTTAAACATCCCAATTTCACAGTGACAGAGGGTAGATATGAAGTTAAACATTCCCATTTCACAATGACAGAGGATAGTTATAAAGGCCATCCCCACCCGGACCACATTCATTTTACTACTGGCCCAAAAATGGATGAAATGGATGACAAACCACCTTAAATACTTCCAAAGCCATGGGTAAATGAGGCACATTAAGATGAACAGACCAACAGGCAACGGAGACATGCCACTGTACAAATCCTGTTGGATGTCCAACGCCCTGCCTTCACATTAATATGTGCAGTTGTTGGGTTTTCCCCGAACCCGGGTTCGTGGAAGGACTCACACAGAGGCGCAGGTAAAGATCAATGAAAATGTCAAACCTTTATTTTATGCACATTCGCGATAAGAGCAAATATATATTTTGGGAGCAGCTCACCCCAGCAATGGTGGAAAGAGAAGCTCAGCCCTTCCTTCTTTCGAGGCTGTTTTATTACCTCGGGCACGGACCCCCACCCAGGTTGTTACAAACTTCTGTGTTATCTCTGTTCCTTGGTTATAGTTCAAGGTTCTAAACCTAGCTTTCTGTCCCTACACAGTCCACCCTACAGACCTTCGCAAATAACTATGGAAATAATCACAGAAAGCAGTCTTCACTCTACTGGCACTGAGAGCAACAACACTTTTTGTACATGAGAAGCTGTTAACCAGCACTGATTGGTAAAGCCTTTCCTATAACTATGGCCTGTTCAGCTTGCAGCATACTCTTTAGATGGGAGATGCAGACCCTGAGAGAATCTTAGCAGATAAGGGAATTGCAAGCTGGAGTTTTAGACCGTGTGAAATTTTAATACCACACCGAATGAGACATCCCAAAGTTTTGCATCATGCAATCGCCTCCTATGGTTTTGGGAAACAAATCCACATCTAGAATTTGGAAGTATTTCCGGTGTTGGAAGATCAAAAACGAACGAGGAGACGAAGTAAGGGAAAAGAAGCAGGCAACAATTTTTAGAAAACCCTGCCATCGTTGCATTTTAAGATAACTTTCTAAAGGACTTCCTCTAGAACTGAATGAGACGCTGAAATTAACTCGTTAAAGTTCGGGAAAACACTTGCACCCCGGAAATAGCCATGTAACATTGACTGCTATATGTGAGCCGCATCGGCAAAAAACTCCCACTGTGTCAGTAACTGTTAACACTGGTAGACCACATTCTTCTTTATTTTTATACGACATCTATTTTAAAAGAATGTCATTTACAGACAGATCCACGCACACACGAACGTGTGTTAGTATTTTGCCAAACAAGTACGTGGCGGCACTACAATTTACAGAACAAAATATAATATTACATTACCTAGTTAATTGTCCATATGGTTGACTTGTCTGATATTTATAAAATAAAAAAAAGTGGCAAATGCCAGCTATTATCAATGTGAAACAACCCGTTTTAGAAACTGCGTATTTAGTTTTAATCCACGACTGAACTTAACAGAACTGTCACTGCCCGATTTGCAGCACGTATGTAGACGGTTTTTGCGCATGCGTACACTATATCACGTTTTACGACACTGCCTGTATGTACCGTTTTGTTATTTTTTTATTAGGCTTATGAACAATGTACTGAACTAGGGCACGGGAAAAATATGGGAGAATAACAACAACAAACACTGATCAGCAGTGATACCGGTACAACATCAAACTTGTCTTAAGAAACATATCGTATTATTATATATGCCCTTTTAAAACAATAGAGATTTCCCTTTGGATAATTTTCCATCTTCCTACTTAATGCCAATTTATACCGACATTCTGTCAGATATTGCTACCTATTAAATAAGGCTACTTTAATGGCATAATTAAGCCTGCTCTGATTGGATGTTACGAATATCCCATTACTCCAAATCTGATTGGACGTGTAAGGTACCTCCTTTTACTTTGGCTGTGACGAACATCCGTTTGTTTATGGAAGCCCGGGCAGCATTTTCTGATAGGCGTATGGCATTTGTGTTACTCGTTTTTATTACAATTTGAGGCCAGCACCGGTTTTTGGTAATGTTTAGTGCATAATTGTATTGTTTACATCATATGTGTAGTTCGTGGCTTGTGTTGTGTTTATTCGAGTTTTGTAGTTTATCTGTTTAATGAGGCTTGCACTGTGTGCTTTTGCGGTTTGTGCGTTAGGTAATGTTATCTTTATAGCACTATTATTTGTATTACGTATCGTTTGCTTGTTCTAATGCAAATGATGTTTAGCGGTATTTTTGCTTAGCTATAGTTTTTCTGTAGGATATATACTTGTTCAATTTATAATGAAAATTAATTTTAAATTGTTCTATTTGTTTTATATACTCTGAAACATGACCATAACAGTACATAAATTGTGAAAAAAAATGTGGAGAAATTCGTTAGTTCACGTTTTGCTTGGTGTCAAGCAGGAAATTGATATAAAAGTGTGTCGATTTCATGTGATATGGTGTTTTTTTTTCCTCAAAGAAATTGACAGACGTTCTTCAAGTGCACAGATTGAGTTCTGTATTTTCATGGCACTTGTTCAATTGATTTTAAAAAGTTGAAAACTATGCATGGTCTGTCAGTGTTGCTCTCTGATTTAAAATGTTACTTGCCTCTTTTTAAGGCATGGAAAATCGGTGGAATGACATTTTCAACTTCATTTCTTATGGTGTCTACCCAGATGAATACAATAAGCAGCAAAGACAAAACCTGCGGCGTTATGCAGCTAAGTTTGAAATTAAAAGTAAATATTTCCAGTATTGTTAAAATCATACATAAAAGAAAATCATTTTAGGAAATTAACTCTTCTTATGTAATATTTGTCTTTGCAGATGGAGAATTGTATTTTAATCATAATAGAAAGGTGGTGAAAACCAAAGGTGAGGCCAGAGAAATTTTTGAGGAATTCCACAACTCTTCCATTGGTGGGCATTCTGGAATTCTAAAAACAAGAATTGCACTGTCCTCCAGGTTTTATTGGCTTGGAATGGCTCTTGACACTGAAAAATGGGTGTGTTTTTTTTTTTTTTTTTTTTTTTTTTTTGTGCCTCATAAATAACGTAGTGTATTCATGTGGAGTCAAACTCTGGTTACATTCCTTTGCATTTTCTCACAAAGGTGGCAGCATGTCCCAAATGTCATACAGTTCCGAGACCTCTGATGCTTGAGCAGAGACAGGAAAGCGCCAAGGTGAAATGTACAATCATTCTCCGTATCTTAAGCCTTGTGTGTTATGTGCTCTGTGTATGTTGTATATAGCGCGTTTTGTCTGTTATAGGTGACCTCACTGTGGGAATTGCTAGGCATTGATTTACTGGGCCCATTCCCAGAAACAGCAGATGGTTTCAAGTTCATCCTGGCTGCAACTGATTGTTTTTCTAGATGGGTTGAAGCTTTCCCATTGAAGTCAACAAGCACAAAGGAAGTGGCAAAACATATTTGTTCTTTGATATACCGGCATGGGTGTCCTCAAAGAATCCTTTGTGATGAAGGAAAAGAATTTGTGAACGAGGCAAGCAATGTGATTGATTGGCAATTCACATATTTTAGTAGTTTTTCTAACATTTATACTGTTATAATTACCACAAGTTAAGCATTGTAGTTGTATTCTATTTTTGATATTGATTATTAGGTCAATAATGAGCTTTGTCAACTCCTTGGTATAAGAAGAACTATCACAGCGGCTTATCTACAGACTAATGGCCTGGATAAAAAGTTCACTGACAATATTAAAAGGTATTTTCCTGCTCTTAAATGTGTATTTTAAAATAGGCTTTTTGATTTTTTTTTTTAAAAAAAAGAGTTCATGTATGATTTTTGTTTTTCCTCCCCTAATTTCTAGAGTTCTGAAAAAACATGTAGATGAAAACCAAGGTAATTGGGATGTATTCCTGGAAGCTACCTTATTTTGCATGAGATCAAAAGTGCACACCACCACTAGACACAGCCCGTTTGCACTGATGTATGGCCGTGAAGCAAGATTTCCTTCAGAAGTTCCTACTGAATTTCCTGTAAGTTGTTTTAACATAACTGTGCCCTTGACAATTTTTTATGCTAAGAAGTCTAACTTTTTCTGTAATATTTTTGTTTTAGCTGTCAACCATTGTCATGCCTGGCACATCTGATTATGACAGTTTTGCTCAAGAAAAAATTGGACATGTTGAAATGCTGCATACAACTGCAGTGGAAAATATGAACATTGCCCAAGTCAAATACAAAGAAGCATATCTAAAGCGTATGAGGAAAAAAAATGCGTGTGAAAATTACAGTGTGGGAGATGAAGTGATGCTATGTAATGGAGGAAAAAGGAGTCGTCGCGGACTTGAATCAGACTTTTCTGGCCCTTATATGCTAGCTGATATTTCAGGAAGGATGGTGACCCTGAAAAACCAGCAGGGTGAATTTCTGAAGGACAAGTACAATGTGAACCTCATAAAACCATACAGAAGGCTTGAAGGTAACACTTTGATAGGAGGCCTTAACCAGAGTGAACCTGAACATCCTAATTTGAAAGTGGAATGTGCCACAGAAGACATCAAATCACCACTACAGCTGGATTCTGTAATTCCTAAAATGGAACAATAGGAATATTTTTGTCGCCAATAAGAAAAATCTTATTCTGCCCAACAAGAAACAAGGCCCATATGTTAAGTACAGTATATGCCCCAGCATCAGCAAACGAACATCTGCAATATGCTTTGTGCTTTTCAAATCCAGGGAAGAAAACAGTTTTCTGAACACCTGAAGCAAGTAGAAGTTTTTAACAACTTGTTTCAGTATATCTTTTAGCCTGGCTTTGATGAGCTCACAAGGAGTGTATTCAGGGTGTAGCATTTATGAACGTGGGCTATATTTGTAAGGAATGCAAAATAGAAACACTTGAATGACATTTTCCAAAATTTTGAATTTCAGTTTAATTTGGTTTTACAGAACAACTTGTTTCTAAGTATGTTGTGAAAATGTAGATGTTTAAAATGCATTAATCTGTATAGTGATTTGTGAAATCTGTGTTCAGTTTTCTCGGCTGATTTGGTGGTAAAAATTTATTTATTTTTTTTATGTGTTAATAACCTATTAGACCCAGAGTTGGTGGGCACACTTCAGGAATATCAAAATCTGTTACCTTGCTCACTGATGTAATCTATAACAAATATATTTTTCATTGATCTGTGTTTGATTCAGTTGTCTACACTGGCCTTTTGATTGAATAACATCAGTAACCAATAATTTGTAATACCTAATTTTAGATGATACATCTCTCCAGCATCAGTTTAAGTGGGAATGTTATAAAACAATAGTGAATGCTTTCCTCTTCCTTGTCTCATAAAGGTACATAACTGGTTCTGATATAATAACTATAAAGAATCTTATTAATTTTTCTTAATTGGGGGTCAGCAACTGTTGCATGATTTGCATATTATTCAGCTTTGTATATGGATACAATGCTCCTCATTTCAAATATGTCCTAGAAATACTACTGGCATTAAATTAAAACCAAATTCCTGATAGTTTTTTTTTTTCCCCAAAATATTGAAACTATACCAATCAAAAGTGATGGAATAAAGATGAACAAAGTGGCATAGTTATATGGGTGCTTTAAACAAAGATTTAAACTGGGATGTTCTAGGTCATTCAGGCACAGACTTGGAATAAAAAATGGCTCTGAACTTTATATTCAGACCAACCCCCCAAAACCACAGACAAAATTCTTTTCTTACGTTTGATGTGAAAGGGGATGAAGGTGTACAGATGAAGATATTTATGGAGACTAATGTACAGTATAGCTAGCCTATCAAAACCAATCATTATTTGATGTTTTCATTTTAAAACTAGCCTATAGCCTATTTTAGTAGTAAAAGCTACAAATTCATCAAATGAATAGAAGTCCTATTGGTTGTTCAGAAGATAAGCCATGAAAATGTTTTGATCAACAGCTGATCATCTGTCATTAGCCCAAGGTTTTTGTCTCACCCTGACAAAGAGTTATCCAAGCTGTATGGTGATGTCATAGTGAATGATTAGACAAAATGACATTTTCAAAATGATTTTACTAGCTAAAACAACTGCGATTTTATACACGTCTATCTTAAGCTAATTTTCTCTGTACGTCTCTATTAAAAGGAAGCCACCAAGTTGTACTGGATAGGGAAAGAATATTTTAAAACTATGTTTTACTCTTGTATATATTTTTACATATGAAAATGTTAATATGGTTCTTTAACAAAATTAATCAAAATATAATTTGCAAGGGCAAAATACGTCCGTATTAAATTAAGCGGAAATGCGTCACTTCGTCTAACGCACATAGCAATTTTTTGTTCGCTTGTAACTACAAGGGACATTATTTAGTACTTAGAAAGTATATACTATAATACTATTAAGTGTGTATAACACGATATATTTCATTTAATCGGTCGCGTTGTAAAAACTATAAATATATACAAGCGGGTACCGTTTCTGAAATTTTTGTTAGCATTTTTTTTTTTTGGCGCCTTTATGTTACTTCGTTGGCGCCATTTTGAGAATCGATCCCGGTGTCGTAGTGCAGCAGTAAGAAAATTCGAAGGACGTTCGTAGTATTCAAATTAAGATTTCTGACCGAAAATGTCTGCGATAAAAGGAAAAGTTGATAGGGAGATTTGTAGTATGTGTGATGTAGCATATGCAGAAGCAGGTAAAACTTACGAGATTAGAAATCTCGTTATACTACTGTCTAAATCAGATGTGATTTTGCCTTTATCTCTGTGTTTGTTTTTGTGTTAAGTTACCTGTATTAACCGAATAGCGTAAATATTGTCCTGTTAATCGTTTTTGTTTAGACCTAACATAGAATAAGACTATAGTGTGGTAGCATTTGCGGAACGTTTCAGCGTAGTAGCTAGTAAAATGAACTTTTTTATTGAAATACTTAAGTACTAATAAATTTACTCTCTGTAGGATTTGTTAAGCAGAAACCCTTAATTTAATAGTATGCAACTAGAGTGATAGTTATTACTGTTTCACTTTGCATAGGTAGTTTCATAAACAAAATTAAATGAACAGTTATGAGGCTCTCAGTTAAAGTAAAATACATATTGGATATGTTCTTGGACCAAATATAACTACTACTGCATTAACACGATTTGCATACTACATGTAACGAAAGTATATTGCATAATATGAGGCCCCACCAGCTCTGTGGGGTGTACTACGAAGTGAGGTTTCCAGAGGCTCACTTCTGCGTTTGGGCTTCTATTTACCGCTATTTGCGGCAGTCAGGTTTAGTTGACCGAGTTAACTGTGGGTATGTAAAAAGAGATGTGTAAACGTACACGTTAACTGATGCTTTCTCTAAACAGAGAGCGAAGTCGACGGGACTGTTCCGCGTGGCCAGCAGTGCAGCCGCGCGCGCTCCTTGGCTTGCAAGGTAGTCTTAAATCACCAGCACGGTCTTGCATTATTGTATAAGAGATGTTTCAGACATGCCTGCGTTGGCATATGAAACGCTTCCGAACGTCACAGGCCGTCTATATCCATCTGCACACTAATTCTGCTTTAAGCGATCACTTTGGCCTGGAGGTTCTCCATCCGTCTCCAGGAAGATGGATGGGTTAATTTGTCCAGTGGTCTTGATTGTGTTTGATTAACTTTGACTTGTTTGAAAAAGTACTCTTGAAAAGCAAGAACATCACTGGGATTATAAAGTATAGAAGTAATAAGTCTGTTGTGTATCCAGTGTTGTACCATTTTAGGCAGAACAACTATAATGATGACTTTTTTATGTTTCCTTGCTGTAGCAGTCTACCAGGATGTAAATTTTTGTCTTTCTTTAGTGATTTTGGAAATAAGGAAACTTTTTCTGTGGTAAACATTTAAATAAAATGATTACCTTCCATTGAAGAGCCGATTTTCTACTATTATATATGGCGTATGTTTAAGTTTTAGAATGTTAAAGTTACACTGAAAGCCCATGGAAACATTACAGACCCGTTGGCTTTATCCTGATAGAATACCTAATTCAATGTCTAGAATGTTTAGCAGAAGGCTTTTCTTCTTCAGTAGCAGTGGAATGTACCAAGTGGTTGCTTTGGTGGGTTGAATTCTCTGTCACAACGTGTGGCAGTACACCAACTAAAATGCATTCCCTGGCAATGCCTTGGCTCATTTCTAAAATATTTTTTTCCCTTGCAATATAATATTGCCAAATTAAGTTTGGAATGATTGTACCTTTGGTAACAGTAGTCTTCCAGTGCAGTAGGATTGCAGTTTTTGAATAGCGTTGATTTCTTCTTGTATTCACATATGAGCACAGTGCACTTGTTCTGCTTTATTAAGCTCCTAATTGGATAAAAATTTCCATGTGAAAAATTCTTCTATTGTATGATTCTTAGTATGAAATGTTGGATGAAGAGGAAGGGTGTTTATATATGCAGCCTAATGTAATGAATATGCTGTCAGCCACTCCTTGTTACTGTACAACTTATAGGCTTCATCAAATGATATAAAATGCTTGGAGGTAAATATTATTCAGCTTGATTTGTTCACTGATCTTTAGCTGCTTGTTCAAAAAAAGCTGCTCGTGTAGACCAATGATGAGGAGGAGTGAAACATGGAGGGTGGGAATCCTTGCTAATTCGGCACAGCAGGGCTTAAGCTTGTATTGCTTGCAACAGTGATGAGATAGACTTTAGGCACCTCTGTAAATGTGTGATGTGTTCCCAGGATTTAAACCTTGATCCTGCCAGGCAGTGTGCCCCGATGCAGCCTGTGGACAGTTTGTCCCAGTTAAAGAAGGTCCATCAGGTGAGTTATTTCTCACTTTTTAGGATTTATCTTTATGGAAATTTGATACACTTTAGAATAATTAGGTGAAATTTTTGCAGTTCTGTGAAGTTATACCCTCCAAAGCAGAGAACTGTACCCTTGTTTTTAATCTGACAAATTTCTTTTTGTATTGTATATCCTTTGGTTACAACGTGAAAGTTTTAAATTTGTATGTTTTTGGGCATTTTACGGCAGATTGACTTTTGTCACTTGGAGCAAAAAGTTATTCACAGAATGATGAAATGTTGATGGTGAAGGACCACTTTGAACATGAAAATACCAAAACATTTATAAAACAGTGTTTGGTATGCATTCTTACAAGGTTTATTATTGCCCAGTACATATGCTTATACAAAGAATTTGGCTTGGCATGTTACTGCAGACGTAAGATTAACAAACAATAATAATGCTTTAAAAGCAGCAGAACAATGACACTAGATACTGTACATGAACAATATCATTCAGAAAACATAAAATGAATTATTTTAATTGAAGTGTTCACATTTCTACAATGCCTGTTTATCACAGCTGCCTTACTGCCATTAAATTATTCTTTTTCCTTGTCAGCTTTAATTTTTGTTTAATTCTTTATAAGAATCACTTATGAGCTCTTAAAATCGTTAGCTTTTTATGAAAACTTGTTCTCAAAACTTCAATACAACAGCTGCAATATAACTATCGATGCAATATAATATAACTGCTCAGTTTCTGTACTGGTATTACTTTGGAATTTTTTTTTTTTTTTTAATTGTATACAGAATCTCCTTGAGATACTTAAATCCCAAGAGAAAGAAAAAGATAGAATACTAAAGGAAATAAATGAAGCTACTGATCAAGCATTTTGTGCCTTGAAAAGAAGGTAAAAATGTGATGTTTTGATGAGAATTGGTTTATTAGTGTCATGGAATTTTATCCAATATGTTGTCAAACATGGAATAGTATTCCTGAATTAGATAACTAGTATATATTGTTTTTTCTTACCTGCTATTACAAATAAAGTAATATTAAACTTCATAGACAACAGAAATAGCAGACTATGTTAATTACAAAGTACTATACATAATTGGAATTTTTGCATAGCAGGAGAGCCTTTAAGACCTTAAAAAGGTTGACCATTTGTCAGATTTAGGCTGCCTTAATGCAAAATGTGCAATCCCTGATTGGGCTCATATGTATACGTCAAGGACCAGCATGCTTTATTTAAGGTGGTTTTTAATTGGTGGACATTACTTTGAAGGTACAAGCATTAAGTAAAATTTTACCAACATGCATCTAAATGAAGGAGGTACTGTTTCTTCTGTTAACGATTAAATAAACGGTTGTTACTGTTTTTGTATAGAAGGGACGTTTTGGTGGAGGAAGTACTGTGCATGGAGAAGCACTTTCCTGTTGAAGTTAGCCTGGAGACCCTTGAAACAGGCATCCAGCAGGCCAAGCAATGGAAATCTATTCCTTCTTCTGAAAACCATTGTGACATGGAGATGGTAGCCTTTTTTTTTTTTAAAAAAAAAAAAAAAACCTGCTCTTTTTCAGTTGAGTTGTGTGAGGCCGAGTCTATGAAGCTCGTCCTTTCTGAATAGTGGAAAACTGCCCTGGGACAAAATAGGAAAAACTAAATGAGCAGACTCAAGCTATCAATTTCTAAGCATGGTCATTTTGGCTTTAAATGAGTTGAAATCGATTTCTCACTCTTTGACTGCTGGTTCATAACCATTGGGCCCAGGGGAGTGGCACATTGTCCCATACACGGACAGAAAAATCATAGTTGCAAGAGATGGAATCGGAAAGTAAGTCATTGGCTTTTGAGGACCTAATGAAGATATTTCTCACGATAAAATTTCCCCAGTAGTACAGTGCATGGAGTGTCCTGTAAGTCGTCATCCCTGCACTTTTTATTTTCTGATGATGCTGCCTGAAAATGCCAAATTGAGCCTGCCATTTTGCTTAACCTAAAGTATAAAAGTTTTAGTGAGGTTTTCAGAGAAGTGCTTTCTCATAATTTTAACCCTTTGTATGACAGATAAATAATCCTTGAGGCAAAGTTGATATTTCTTCAGCATCATTAAGCCACCCCAGACCCTGCGGACTGATATAAAATTACATTTTATATGCTGTACTTCAGAGTTGATTTGGGTAGTATTTACCATACTGACATTTTTCAGTAAAATTTGTTTTTTGGGCACCTTGTGTTTAGTGTAAATTTTTTTTTTTTTTTTTTTTGGTCAGGCTGATGGGTATATTTTGGAAAAGAATGAACCGTTTTTGGCTGTCCCGCGGACTCCTGTAGATGTACATGCTCTGGATCTGAGTGGTCTGGTTCCGGGGTCTGGATTGAGGTACGGTGAGGTACACTTATTGCAGATATGAAGCCTCTAGTGTTTATTGAAGTTTGAGCTTTTAGAACACCTTTTCTTTTTACCTGAATAATGCTTGTGATAATTACTTTTTTCCAACAACAGATGCAGGTTGGAGATGGATGATTTTGTTAAGTGCCTAAAGGCTTGCCTCAAGATTACCAGCCAAAACTCCAACATGTAAGGTGTTCAAAATAGACATTTGTTCTTATGCAGCGCTATCAAATATGTAGACTGGTTCCCCAGTTTAATTTGCTCTCTAACAGATTAGTGTGATTTAGACTTAATTATACAAACACTTCTTTTAGTTGTACACCTAACATATCAAAGTCTACAGGTAGGATTATCATCGGTCTTAAATGCAGTTTAAATTAAGTCTCTCACTTTCCCCTTTATATGAAACATTTTCAAGATTCGCTTTTGCCACTAACACATTTTTGAGAAGGGTGTCAATACAATATATTTAATGTACTTGTTAGATCAACAGTCTCAGTAATCAGTAATGTGCTACTCATAAAATACTGCAAAGCATGCTATGATTAATTCGCTGTACCAGCGGGAACAAAATAATGGAAACGCCTAAAAATGTAAAATGGACCTAATAAGGAATGGGGCTGTCATTTGCATTCTGGCTTGCTTCAGTATTTCTTGGAATGCTGTGACAGGTCCTGAACTGTGTTTAATGGGATTTTGGACCATTCTCCAAGAAGAGAATTTCTGTATGGATGAAAGGGGTAGAAATCATACTGTGGTATGAAAGCAGTCCTTGGTTTTCTTTAGATGTATGCCTATTTGCATGCAGGAAAATGGGTGGAAGGTGACTCATCAGATCATGTCAGTGTCCCCCAACCGCATTACTCGGGTTATGGTTCTGGGCACCTTAATCTAGATTGTGATTTCATTGAATAACCTTGAGTACAGTGAGGTTCCAGATGACAGCCCTGGTATTACTTCTGGCTTTGTGAAGCTCACAGTGTACAGTTTTTGTTGAGACTCAGTTACAGAGTCACTGATTCATTACTGTGCTTATTTATCTGGTGCTGTTGTGGTATATACAAACCGTCTTAAGTGGCTGTGTAGCCCCCTGTTGTTCAGCTTGAAAGTGTGCACTGTTCCTCTGTGGTGATACTCTTTGCTTTTGGGATATTCTGCCTTTCTTTACTCTGTCCCTGGGAAAAACTAGTGTATTGTTTGTTACTGTCGCATCTAAAATTCAGGTTCAGACAATATGAGTTCTGTTGTCTGTTGCGTTAAACTAGCATATCAAAATGGAAGTTGTCAGAGCTCTTTTGTAACGCACATAAAGATTGGCATTCAGTTTACCTCTGCTTACTTCAGAGTCCTCTCGTGTGCTGTAGTGATTCCACGATCTTTTGAAGTCCATGTATACCTTACTATTAACAATGAGGCCTTGAAACCTTACTTGCGTGTGTGTGTATATATAGTATGTTTGAGGTTTACCACATATTCTTATACTGTATGCAAATGTACTTAATTCAAAAGTTTTTTTTTCATTGAGGTGCCTTTTTACATTTTCTAAACCAAAATAATTGCACAAGGGGGCAGTTTTGACAATTTTGGCCTGGAGAGATCACATATGGTCAGGAGTCGTACCGTACTGTCCGTTTCAGTGTCTGCCTTGCCAAGAGATAATATGGTTTTCATCCTTGAGAAATATTTTCAGTTCTTGGCATTTGAGCATGGGGGCATGGTTGCTTCTCGGTTAGCACTGATGCCTCTCATTTGTAGGATTGGGCCTTTGAATCCCACCTCAGCTCTCTGTGTGGAGCTTGTATGTTCTCCCTGTGCTTTGCAGGTTTCCTCAGGGTACTCTGGTTTTGTCCCACAGTCTAAAGACATGCAACGTAGGCTAATTGGCATGTCTAAATTGCCCATGGTGTGTGTCTGTGACTGTGCCCTGCGATGGGTTGGTGTCCCATCCAGGGTGTCCATCACCTTGTGTCTGGGGTAGGCTTCAGAATGGGTTAAAAAGCTGAACCTCAAAGAATTGACACAGGGTTGTGAAATCTTGAATCTGAAATTTGCAAAAGTATTTCTCTGTTTGATGGTTCCGTAAAGGTTTTCTTTTCCCTTTATTTGGAACATTTAGTGAGGAAGAATCTCCTGCTGTTCATGTACTGCACAGAGGAGCTTATGAGAAAACCCGCAAGTTCAAACCCGCTGCCCAAGAGCTGCAGCATAATAGCGACCAGCCAGATGGTAAGGCAGGCAGCATTTTTCGGCAAGAAGTAAAGCAGGAAAACCAGAAAACTGGCACTCCCAGGGGATCATCTCCAAGTCCTTCTGACAGTGTAGTCATTGAGGAGTTTGTGGAGGAGTCTGAATCTGGTAGGACCTTTGACTAACATTATTCTTTTGATATCTGTCCTGTGTTGCTCATTTCGTATTCTGATTTATTACAAAGATTAATGTGTTTGGGTAGCTATGGTTCAGAGTTTATAGAGGATCTGCGAAATGTTGTAATTGCATTTTTGGTTCTCCTCTCTATTGTAGCTCCATGTTTATGAACTCTACCCTGTGGTAGTGATGTAGAGCAGAAATGCTATACCTACAGTATCTTCCATTGACTACCCAATCGTAATTATGTTAAGGTCTCTTGGTTATGTGTTCACCTGACTCAATTTCATTTTTGATTGGTATTTTTTTGTGATATTTTAGTATTGCTTTGGAAGTGTTACCATATTGTTTTATGCAGGAGGACTGTACAGATATGGGTATGACTGGTTAAAAAATCTTTTATCAGTAGTTCTTCCGCACTCAACCAAGAAGAAGCCATTTAAAGAAACCCGGAAAATGGGAAAGAGAGTTAAGAAGATGGCAGCGGCCAATTTGGCAATCCATCAGGGAAATGGTACTTGCATGAATAAGGATGAAGTCCAGTTTGAATATTTTCTTCAGCATTTAAATTCTGTTGATATAGGTAATTGTCACTTCTTTTTTGCAATGTGTGTTACTTACAATGTACCTCTGTTGGTAGTTTTACAGGACTGGGTGTTTGTAGTACACATTGTCAACCCAAATCATTTTTATGTCCGACGTGTGGCTGAAAGGAGGGCAGCGGTCTTGTTGTCTAAGAAGATCAACACTTTTTGCTCTGGAGAGGGAGGAATCTTTGTTGAAAATGATGTTTTGGAGACAGGTATAGTATGAAACCATAGGGTCAAGATGGTATTGAGTCATCTGTAATCTATACCAAGTTGTACAATTTCAGTGTGTTTGATCAACACCTGAAATATGCTGTGACTCTTAATTTAGGTAGCTTAGCTGAGTGAAAATTAGCATGATGGTTCACCAGATTTGAATTAACCTCATTACAAGTGTTTCTTGGCATCAGTTTTATTGTAACAGTGCAGCTTTTGACATTAAAGGTTCGACATTTCCTTCAACACGTGCAACTTATTGGTTAAAGATCTTGTAAATCTTGACACCCCTTAGCATTTGCAGGTTCAGCACTGCTGTCATGACTCCTTGTTGGTTTGATCTTTCAAGGCTCTACAGTCTTTGTGAGGTGGAAGGAAAACATGTGGTATCGAGCAGTGCTGAAAGAGATCTTCGAAAGTGAGCAGGACAGACCGGTGACTAAATGTTCAGCACATGCTGTGTCCAGAGTGCACGTCTTTTTCCAAGACTATGGCTTTTCCCAGCAAGTCTCAGTGTAAGAATGAGATGAACTTCAATTTGCCACTGGTATCAACCTGACAAGATCCTGGGATTCAAACTGTAGGACAGCTTTTTTTTGTTTTTCTTTGTGCTGTGAATTATATGCTTTTATGAGCTCTTTAGGCCACTTAGTGTAGTTGTCTGTACTGAGTAGACTATCATTTTTCTGGTGTTCTCTTTCTGTTCTCCTTTCTCCAGTCATCAGGGCAGTGATACAGACCCAGTCCACAGACTCAACCAGTGTCTTCGAAAACCAGACCTGGTAGTCCAGTCTGAACTGCGTTCTTGGGTCCCCCAAGCTATCAGATGTTCATTAAAGGGGATCGTTCCTGCAGATCCGGTTAGTTATAATGTCCCCACAGTATTGTAATCTTAAGTTTGCTGGGTTTGGCATAAGAAATACTTTGGCGAGCGTTATTTTTGCCTCATCCTCTACACCATACATAATGTAGTCTATTATAATAAAATTTCATTTGTATGAGATGCTTGCATTCATAATAGTAGAATATTTGATTATCCATTTCATAATTCAGAAATCTAAACCCTGCTGATGTTTTTAAGAGTAATCATGCTTTCAGCTTTAACGTAATGGTTTAAAACAGCAGTGAATTAAATATTTAAGTTTATAAACTGCTTCAATTGCATGTTAAAAACGGTAGTTCCTTTGTCCATCAACATGCGTCAGGTCTAGTTGGGTGGATGTTTTAAGGTCCATACCTTCCTTTCTGAAATTTTTAGAAGGTGTTGATATGTACAAAAATTTTAAAAAGGCTGTGAATTAAGTTAACGGTGGTGTGCAAAGCAGCTGCCTTTTTCTTTGCCATAAAATGCTGTGAAGCTAGTTGGTAGGGAAGGAGTAGCTGTTTCACGAGTGTTTCAGAATGCTGCTGTCTGCTCTGGTCAGATGAAGGGCTGGAATGAGGAGGCCCAGGCAGTGTTTCATCAAGTGGTCGGCACCAAAGTGGTGAAGATGCAGGTGCTGGGACACGTGAACGACACTTTATTGGTAGACTTGAAGAACGCCCCCATGGATAAAGGTGCTAATGACATGCCCCTGTCTCTCAGAGAGCACCTTGTCTTTTTGGAGTTGGCTAGGTAGGAGCCAGACCGCAGCTACTTTTCTCTTTTCGTCTGCTGCTGACTTACATGACAGGAAAAGGAGGAATTAGAATTAATCACATACTTTTGTGTATTTCAGGTTTTGTTCCCCAGTAGCCCAGCACAGCAGAGTTGATTCCTGTGCAGAGTCGCCCCTGCGGTTCAATCCACCAAAGATTCCCAAAGCCAGAGTACAGTTCAGTGCTGTGGTGTGTCACATTAACACTCCTTCTGACTTCTACATCCAAATGGTGAGACACGTGTGCTGCTTTAATACAGTTTTGCAATTACCATGGACCGTTTTTAAAAAAATATGATGAAAAGGACCTCATTGATACAGTTTGTTTTTGGGAAAATAGGTTGATAATACAGATTTTCTGTGGCTGAATACCAAGCTGCAGGAGTATTACTCTCAGGAGAGTCCGATGGAGCAAGACCTGGAGGTGCTGAGCCCAGTCATAAATCAGCCCTGTGTCGCTTTGTTTGATGATGAGGTGTGGTATCGGGCTGAGATCATTGGTTAGTAAAATTTTAGATAGACGTTGCACCTCGTAAATATACCCCCTTACTAACATGGATATCATTTCATGTTGTACCTTTGGCAGTGGAATTGCATAAGGTGGATGAAGTAATCTTATATCATATGTTTCTTGCTGATGCATTGTGCTGCCTCACTCTGTGTGTACCAGCTAATCTTGCTCAATGAGCTTATGTATGTTACCAGATGCAGGCATAGGCAGTGATGATACTGCAGTAGCTTGGTGTTTGTCCCTGTCTTCCATTCCCCGCTACTTACTGTGGGGAAAAGTCATTGTTCAAACCACATGCCGAACACTTAATGCATGAAAATATCTAATAATATCTAAATTTGGGGGGGGGGGGCCAGTGTGCTTTATCAGGTAGGCCACAATGGGTCTCCTTGGTCATATGACTTTTACAGTTTTAGGGTCATTCTGGAAATAGTCTAAAAGTCCCTGGACATCATAAACTTATTAACTGAGGAGTAGTTTGCACAAGTGTCCCCAACTAAACCAGTCAATAAGAATTTTTAAAATGGTTGGATGTGGTCTCCAAACCCAGAAGAAACACACAGCTGTCATTGCCTGGTGGTCTCACCTCTGAACTTAAAACCAGTGAAACCTAACATTTAAAAACCTTGCCTGATAACCAATGAATTTGTTTTAGTGACTTTGGTCATTCTGCTTTCTTTGTTGTGTTTGTCTAATATAAACTAATCATACATGTTTAACCATGTTTGTGTGTTTAAAAAAAACAATGGGGGGATATGGCTTTTAGGTCTCCCTGGTGACAGGCAGGTCGAGGTGAGATATGTGGACTTCGGAAATGAGAAGACGCTACCTTTGAACGATGTACGCAAGATAAAGGATGAGTTCCTTCCCCTGCCAGCCATGGTGAATTAAAATTCTGTTTTAAAATATGATTTTGATTAAGATGATGCATGTATTGGATTTTATATTGAAGATTTATTTGCTTGTTGCCTTACCTGAAATTTACAGCTGTCAGCTTTGAGTTTGTATGGAAGATTCTGTACCATGCAAGCCTAATTTGGACAGCCTTCGGAAACATTTTGATCACTGAAACGATTTCCCTTGCATTTCAGCCTTTCGTTATTCTGCACTTAGGCAATTCGTTGCAGCCTGGCAGATGTGGAGCCCTTTAGGACTACGGATGGGTGGAGTAAAGAATACAAGGAGAGATTCCATGATCTAGTAGGAGAGCAGCTAATATGTGCTGTAGTGACTGGTGAGTCTTAGAATCCAGAGTACATAGAGCTAGTGTGTGTGTGTCTGTGGAGAACTTATTAGTAATGCATACAGTATAATGGTAACTGCTTGTATTTGATGAGCTCTCTTTTGTTTAGGTCAGCATAAAATATGTATTCCATACTTTGTATTAACAATATCACACACAATTCAGATTTTGTTTAATCACTTGTTTGCAAACAGTGATTCCGGAGGGGAACCCAACACAGCAAATTTTGCCAGTCAGACTGTTTGAATTTAATCACATCGGTGAGCTGTTGCGTGACATTGGAGAGCTCCTAGTGAGTGAGGGCCTGGCTAGTTCCAGCATGGGGTGAGTGACGACGTTACCTTTCCGTGAAATGACTGCCTTCAGGTAGTAGTTACTCTTGCAGGGAAACTGTAGTATAATTAAGCTATACTATCTTCTAGGTACCCACTATAGTTAGGTTCTTGCTCGTGTCCTATTAGCAGGTTATTATTGAAAGAACCCCGGAGCTGCAGTGTGAAACCAAAATGGGATTTAAGAAAGACTTCCATGTAGTTGCACTGATATCTGGTATTTGATTTTGTGCATGAACTAGTGTTGGCACGGTTACAGGTTTCACGGTTTTGCCTGCATCCCTCAATCCCCATCTCATTCTGACAATTCCCCAAAAGTTTGAGCGAATTCCTTTAAAGTTTCAACTTAAAAAATGAAAGGCAGTGAACAAATGTGTGTTTTTATTTAAACATTTTAACCGTACCATGATCATATGGAAAACCGTGACAATTTTTGTCTCAGAAGTTTCATACTATTACAATTCTAGTATACACATGTCCATGTATACTCACAGACTTCCTGAGCATGGAAACTCCAAGTTGCAAATTGGGAAAATGAAAATAAAAAAAATCCTGTATGTACTGTATAACACCCAGAGTGCAGCTTGATGAAGAGAGACAGTCACCAGAGGCTACTGTTTGGGACCCTCCCATTGAAAACCTTTTGGAGGAGATGGGGGCTGATGTTGCTGAAGACGTGGCTGACTATGGTCTTTCTAGTGACCTTCAGCTGGGTGCCACTGACTTGAGTGTGAGAGTCACTCATGTCACTTCCCCAGCTAGCTTCTTTGTTCAGCTTTTACAGAAGGACAGCCATCTCAAAAGGTGACAGTATTGTACCTCTTGAACCACTTGGAAAAATGGGTACAAAACAGAAATTCAGCTGGCTTATGTTTCTTTTTATGATTTATGTTCCAGGTTGTGCAAAATCTTAAAGGAAGAGTATGCATTGTCTAAGCTCGTACCAGTAGAGTGGAAACCACAGATGTATTGTGCAGTCTACATCGATGGAATTTGGGAGAGAGGACAGATCTGTTCCCTGCCATCAAACAGTACGGCTGAGGTGCTGGAAGCTTCATCATATATACATGCCTCTGCTTAAACTTATTCAGCCAATGCAGGCTCTTGTAGTGTAGCTGTAGCATTTTGGAAACTATTTTGGTATTTCTTTTAAAAAAAAAAAAAAAAAATAGTTTTCCAGTTCGAGAAGTAATCTTCAGCTGTCAAGTAAGGTATAACTGTGGCATCCTAGTCTGTTGTCTGTCATGGAACCTTCGTTAAAATCCTCAAGTCTGTTCTAGAAGGAAGTTGTCAAGAGAAAGTTTGTCTGTGTAATGCTGTAGGCTTTGTGATGCCCTGGATCAGCAGTAAACAGTAGTTTGCAGTGTGCTAATATTTATTTGTATTTGGCAACAAACTTAGCCAGATATCATTTTGATTATCCGCTTGGAAATAGTTGGGAATATGCAGTATAACACTAGAATGCTATTGTCATTCCTGATCAGGTACAGTCAAGTCTGGAGTTCAGGCACTCTTTATAAAACAACATAGGAAATGACGTTTGGGAGAAGAAAATAAAGGTTCTGAACTGATAGGTAGACTAAAGTGTGTGTGTGTGTGTGTGTGTGTGTGTGTGTGTGTGTGTGTGTGTGTGTGTGTGTGTGTGTATAATGAGCCGTTTAGTAGTTAAAGAGGGTCCGTTGGGAATTTGTATCTCATCGCTCCTCAGGTGCTGCGCTGTGATTTTGGAGGCAAAGTAAGAGTTCATCTGAACAACCTCAGGCCTCTGCGACATCATCTCACTGGCTGCTTTGTTCTGGAATGTTCCCTGTGTGACGTAAGGTAGAGTATAGCTCTCTAATTGTAGATGTGGGTTTTTTCCTCTTAGCTTACCCTTTTAAGCTGCTGCTTGCATCATAAGATTGCTTCTGTGTCTTTTAATATCTGTATTACTTGTATTTTGTGCAGCACTTTGGTCAGTGAAAACTGCTTAAATGTGTTTCCTAAATAAAATTTACTTACTATCCATTTGGTAAACATCTTTACATTTTTTTTTTTTTTTTTACCAGTACAGTAGGCTTGTGGTCATATTTTGTAGCTTTTTTTTAACCCATCACAGTAGTTAGATTTTAGCGCTCACTGCTTTTTAAATTCAAATCAGCTAGGACCGATAATGTTTCTCTAATTTTCATCTTACTACTTCTCTTTGCTCTGTCAGTGACGCTTTTTCTTTTTTTAAGGTTAGATTGATCTAGGTTTCAATGTGAGTGTATTGATCATTTTGCCACTGTCACACAATGCAGTGACAGACATGAAATAACAGTGAAATGTTTACTGGTCTGTTTCCACAGACCTGCTGGAGGTGGCACCACTTGGACAGCCACTGCATGCGAATTCATATCTTGTTACCTTACCGGCACTCTGGCCACCATTACCACTAAGGTATGACTCTCAGGGCGTTCGATACTTTGGAATAATTTGCATTGTCATATTTTTGATGCAACCTATAAAACTTACACTTTACAAGTGTAAGTGTTCAGGTTGGTTTTTTTTAATTAAAAAATTGTAATTTTAACAATTTTTGGCATTCAGGATGTTAAGATAAAACAGCACCCATCCATTTTTAATAACTGCTTATCTAGGTAGCTGTCATAATCCTGGTGTCCTTCAGCACTGTTTACTTTCTGTGAGAGACCTCAGTTCTTTGTAGGTCACCTTCACACAGGTTCATGCTGCCACAGCTGAACTGCAGTTTGGTCACTGGATGAATCTGCAGAACATGCACATTTAATGCTGGGCATACATTTTAACTCTGGCATTGGGTGTCCATTTTTAATGGTTTATTCTTTGCTTCTGAAGAACAGAAACATTTAGATTTGTGGTATAACCACATCCAAGAGCGCGAAAGTGATACTCATCCACTTGCTTTCTGTACAGGGTTGTAGTCTTCTAGAAGAACAGCTGGCCTGAATGGTTTGGAAAGCACTGTTTTTAGGCAAACAGACCACATGCAAATTAACCATAAACATGAGCTCCTGGAGGTTCATAATAAGTCTGGACAGAAGGGGTTGGCTTTGCACAGTGCGCATTTCTCCTGCCGCTGTCTGATCATGAACCTGTTCTATGGTGGCAAAGCATATTGGTTAACTGTAGGAACCAGACACTTGTAGGAACATTTTCACATACTCGGGTATTCAGAGTAGCTAAAATTGTAATTTTAATAAATGCTTGTGGTTTACTCTTTACACACACATGGTTATTCATTTTTTTTTTTTTTTTTTTTTTCCCCTTGCAAGCTGAATTCTGAACAGTAATTCTGGATATTGTGAGTTGCATGAATGTTTTCATTTTGTTGTCAAATTTCTTTGACATTGTTTCTTATTGGTTGAAGCTGGATTTTATTTTTATTTTTTTTATATGAGCTGCACCATGAAAATGCAGATTTATGGAGTTTCTATCCCCCTCTGTAGGCCAACATGTCCCAGCAGCCAGTGCCTGTTACTTTGTACTGCTCCCACCCGGGAGGCCAGGAGGTCAACTTCGCTGATCTGATGCTCAGTGCGGGTCTGGCACTTAAAGAGAGGAGAACTAAGTGAGTTCAGCTGTAAATTGGCCAACTCTTGTCATGTTAGCAGAAATTCAGCTAGCTACCTCTATGCATTGCACACTTTATATAAAAATACTGACTACCATGTAATATTTACATGGCTAGTATTGAAAGGGTTTTGAAAAAGTCTACATTTGAAAAAGAAAAAAAAAAAATCATTTTTGTGTGTCCGTGCTAATATAGAATGCTCTCCATTGAAAGCCCTGAAGAGCCCGTTCAACAAGGCAAGCTACAGGAAATAGTAAAGATGGTGCATTACGCTCCACCAACACTGCCTCCATGTGGCCCTATACAGATGACCATCACAGCTGTGGGAGAGCACGGGGTCATCTATGCTATGACTCAGGAGGCAGGTGTGTATACTAGTATGTCCTGTGGTTAATATCACAGAGACGTGTTAGACATCAGTCGAAGATGTCCTCATGTTTTGGTTATAGAGTCTTGCCATTGAGCTGATGAATCACTTGTTGTTCTTCCTGCCTGTAGAGAAACTGTTTGAGGAGCTGAAAAAATCCTTGAAACACCTCAAGTTGATGTCCATGGAAAAACCCTCCAACTGGAAGTGCAAGCAAGGCTGTGCTGTCATGGGCTCTGACATGCTGTGGTACAGAGCTGAGGTGCTGGAGGATTTGGGCTGGCTTGTTAAGGTCAGCAAAAGAGTCACCATTAAGGATTCTACAAACACCTGACTTTATCGGATAAACCCATACAGTATTTCTCATTCCTAATATTGAAAGAAAAATCTTCACAGAAAGGAAATTTTTCTAAGTCTGGCTTGCTTCATCTATTTTTGCCTGATTTCAGAAATAGTTTGATGACTAAGTCCACGAGGATGAACCAGTCGAAATCGGGTACAAAAAAAACCCATCTCATTACCAGTGAAGGCATACCCGTTTTATGTAAAATGATGGTCTTTGCTTAACTGTCCATGATGTTGTCTTGAGTGCTTCTGCATCTGTTTGTAAATTAGGTACGATATGTGGACCAGGGCTTAGTGGAGAACATTCCAGTGTTTCACATCTACCCGATGTTACTGTCTGAGGATGTGCCACAACTAAGTGTACCTTGTCAGTTGCATGGAGTCATGCCTGTAAGTTGGTTTCAATAATTGAAAATAGGCAACTGATTGCCCTTAATGTGTGATTTGTGAGTGTACGCCCTGTAATGTGTTATGGCTTTTTGAAATGGGCTCCCGGCTCAAAATAAGCAGTTATGGAAAATGGATTGATTTGGGGCATTTTTATAAATGGCATAAAGTGTTGTGTGACTAGCTAATATCCTGCAAACACTCTCCGCAGGTGGGCGGAGTTTGGCAGTCGGATGCTGTGGCATTGCTAAAGGAGTTACTGCATTCGCGTTCTGTGAACGTGTACATAAAGGTGAAGTATAGCATGTAGAGCTGCTGTGCTTCTTACATTGGGTTGTCAATATATGCTTTATGGTAGCATACTGTGCCTCATGTTCAGGAGCTGCCTCTGGATCCCAGGGGTCGTCTGACTGTCCAGATCATGCTAGATGGGATGGACCTTCGCAGGATCATGGTCCATCACCAACATGCCGTAATGAGCCCCACCGTTTCGGATTATAAGGTAGGATTTTTAGAAGTTTGCACAGTGTGAAATGGCAGGATGAGCATCACGCATGTGTTGTGTAGGAGATGCCTCTTAGTGGCGTACGTCAGAGTGGTCCTCTCTGAATCTGGATGTGTTTTTTTTTACAAACATTTGAAAATGGGGGGGAAAAAACAACTCGATTGTTTTCCCAGGAACATATGCCACCGTCTTTGACTGAACTGGATGACTGGGACTGGGACACTAGTGTAAGTCTTCAAGTTTGGCCTGTGTCTTCCGACTAGGTTGTTCGGAACACCTTATTGTGAGATGGTTAATAGAATGGATCCTCGCGAAACTTGCGTTTGTCGTAGATTCTCCTCGTAGTGTTATTAGAATCGTTTACTGTCATTTTAAGAAATCTCGCTCCTGCTTGAATCATTGCCTCTAAAATTAAAAAGACCAGTTGAGCAATTCTTATGTTTACTGCTACCTCATTCTTTGGCTGCTGTGCCACAGGGCCTAGAGGAGACGGAGCTGAAACTTGAAAGGTATTCCAGTCCGAGACTGCCTGAGAAAGGGAAGAGTTTCCCAGTCCAGATCAGACACCTGTGCGCTCCCGATGAGGTACTCTTTCTTCATCACCACCACTCCATCTAGTCGTCATGCTTATAGGAAGCTTTTTTTCTGATATAGTAAGCACCATTTAGTGGTGTCATTAAAATAACCTTCTGGTATATAACTTTTGGCATAGCATAAGCTTATTCATTTAAGTTGCACTTGCGTATTGAATTTCATAGGAGTCAAAAATATCTGCAACTTAGCATGTTCTTCTGATTTACACACATCTCCTTCACCACTTTGTCATTTAGAAATGATCAGGTGTCAGAGGGAGTATATCCATGCAACATCTTTGCTATCAGTAATATCTCTTGTTAAAACATGAAATTGTCATGTCGTGAATTGCTGATAACCATCGGTTACATGGTATTGCTTGTTCCTTGGCTCCTCCTCGTACTGCACCTGGTCACCATGGTGACCCTGATCTCCATGTTCCTCACCTTGTGCTTGTTGCATCATTAACTGCTTGATCTCTCTGCCTTATTCAGTGCTCTGCTTCCTCAGATGGTTAGGCTCCACCACGGTATGCCTGCCTGTATGAATGACTGGTATTACTATACTCCAGTGTGTAGCCCTGATCTATGGGTATGCCTATGGATGCACACTTACCCTGTTCTGGGTTTTAGTGCGCTTTTGTCCACCCTGGAACCCTATTCTTGTGCCTGTGCTCCTTGAAGTCCAGTCCTGGTTCCCCATAGTCTCCCCAAAGTCCTGGTCTGTCTGTTCTTCCCTGTTCATGCATTTTCACGCACGGTCCACGTTGAATTGCATTCCCCGAGTCCCGTTGTTCCTGGCACTCCTCTCACCAGGCACTGCTGTAAAGTGTGCTCCCTGAACTTTTCCTTGTTTGTCTCTGTCCATGGCTTTCTTCGCTATGCCTTCTCTAGGTGTTCTCCCTGGCCCGAGTCCCCCTGAGTCTTGACAAATGACTTCTTTTGTGGCTTGATCTGGTAACCACATTCAAGTCCAAATATGTACCATAACCACTCCTCTATGCTGTCTGTAGAGAAAAGGGCCAGAGTGTGTTCTGTAGCTGTTTCTGTACCTTCTGTAAGGGATTAAAATTGTGTATGACTAGTTGGCTCTGTTCTGTAGGTGTTTCTTTGTCCCCTGCTGCACACGGATGAGTTTGTGGAGGACGGTGGGAACAGTCTGGAGGAAGCTCTGAAGTATGTGAACGAGAACGTGGAGAGTCTATCGCCACTCACTGACTTTCCCATTGGTATGCTACTGCGTGTATTTTGGATTGTTGAATGATTTCTGCTGAATAGATATTAGAATGTCAAAACGTTACTTTTGGTCTTTTCCAGAAAACCCTTGCTTGGCTAAATACAGTGATGGGCTGTACTACAGAGCCAAGATACTAAGCATTGAAAGTTGCTACCCTGTCCAAATCCTGGTGAGGCATGTGGATTTTGGCTCTGATGATACTCTGTCCACACAAAGGTAACTACTAATGCTTCAGTAGTATTTCTAATAAGGGTACATTTGATTTTCTAGATAGACAGTTGCTTTTACTTGTACAATCTAGCCTCAAGGAAAATGTAATAGATTGCACAGGAAAATAAATGGTAAATGTCAACAGACCGTGCAGTTGGCTGCTGCAGTTATGAATCATAATTCGTGGTAACGGCCCCGCTACATTGAAATGACCAAACAGAGAGATTCATCTGAAGAAAAAGGAACTTTTATACCCAAGGTTACAACACGGTGCAAAAATAAAAAATGATTCAGCTCACAATCTGCTGGAGATTCCATCTAGAGAAATCCCCATTGTGAACAAACATGTTTGACAGAAATATGCTGATGGTGCACGTTTGAAGACAGTCTCCTGATATGACGTGTACTCCTTGGAGGTTTTTGCCTTTCTATCAGAATAATCAACCTAAAATGTTTGTAGCACTGCATGATACCCATTTTAAAACCTGCTAGTCACTTTTTTTTTTTTTTTTTAAAAAAACACCATGCAAAGTAATTAGCCGGTTTTAGTACAAAAGTTAAGATGTGAACCGGAGATCTTTTCTTACACAAGACTACGCACGATCCCGTCTGAGCTGATGAAGTTTCCCTGCAAAGCCATCAAAGTCCGCGTGGCTGGGTTCAAGCCCCCTCGTGTCGGCTTGGAGAAGGAAAGTGAGTGGAGTGCTGAAGCTGTACTGGAGATGATCGACTTGTTGCATAACGACATTAGCGCTACAATCCTGGTAAGTGTGTTTGACAGTCAATCAGTTTTCCGTCACTCTATCAAAGTGGTTTTGGTTGGAGTTTGTAGTTTATGCATTAAACTTTGACTAAAGCTGGGGGAACTAACTTTCTCAAGTCAACAGAAGCAGAAATCACTGTGGCACTGTATAATGACATGGGTGCTCTAGTTCATCTTCCTCTAATAGAAAAAAGGCTCGCAGTCGAAGACTGGGCCTAGGTGAGTACAGTTCTCAAGTATGTTGCTTCTTAGAACACAACATCGCAGGAACATTTTCACAGACCAGAACATAAAATTAGTGATGGGACAAACGAGGCTTCAAAGTCTATTGGTGCATGGAAGTATCTTGAACTACCAATCAATGCTAGCGCTAAATGAGACTTTACAACCTTGCCCGCATTCATTAGTAGTTGGGGATACTCCCACAGAACACAGGCTTTAAAGCCTTATTTGTCCTCTCACTACATAAAATGGATTTCGTTATTTAAACCTTTCAAAGAAATTCCTGTAATTTCTTGAACCTGTATAATTCTTTTCACCTCACTACAAGCATAGTAATATTCTGGCATATAGTGTTCTCTTAAAACAGATTTAGCACTGAACATGCATCTGTAATTTTTTGGTACTCAACACTAAACTATTCATCAGCAAAGTTTAGCTAAAAATACCTGTATTGTTTTTCTGTGTAATGTAATTGGTGAGTTGTGCTTTTATGTAGTGGATTACCTAACAAATGACTTTCCCCAAGTATTGAAAGCATGGTGTTTTAACATGTTCATGTGGTAAATAATGCACTTAGTTTAGACTCATTATTTGAAGAAATGTTGTCTTGTCTTAACCTGCTACATCAGAATGTCACACTGGTAATTTTCCTTTTCCCTCTTCCCCCCCCCCCCCCCCCCCCCCCCCCCCCCCCCCCCCCCCCAAAAAAACACCCCCCTTTTTTTTTTTTCCTCTTTCCCCCCCCCCCCCCCCCAGGACTCGACTTTAACTTGCAGTTGATAAACCCTACTCTTTCCATAATTATCACCCTAGAATTTTTGTTTTTAATTATTTGGGGTTTTCTTTTGTGATACACATGGTAATTTTCAAAAATGTTTCATTAAATTTACCTGTTAAACTTCGTTTCCCTCCATTTTGTGTTCTATGTTCACCATTAAACGTTTCTTAATACTGGGTAGCAGCATTCAGAAATTCATGTTTTGTATTTTTTTTTCTATCCAGATTTCTAAAAATGTATCTATAATTCTATACACCCACAATATTGATGGTTTTACACATGAATGAGTTTCACATTGAACCAGTCCTTTTTCCACTATGGTCCAGTCTGCCCGTCAGTCTAACATTCCCCTTACTATCACTCATGAGCACGATACCCTGGTATATTACCTTCATGAAGGGTAGACTCTCCCCTCTTACATCAATATCTCCATTTTGCCGCAACTGTGGGACCAGATGGGAATGTAAAAGTCGAGCCTGTAGTGCATTATTTCTTCACTGAGTGCATGGCTCAGGATAACGGCCTCATGATGTTTGAGGGAACTCCTGAGAGAGAGGGGTGGCCGTGCTCGGACTCAGTACAAGCTGCCTACCGCCCCTGACCCTGGCTGCTATTGGAAAACTATGACACCCTGAAGCCAAAGAGCCTACTTCCTGTGAGCTTTTCTGTCATCGATATTTAGTCTGATGCACACAGTAACACAAAACAGTAGTGTACTCTCCTCCATTTAAGGTAGTGGATTTAGTGATTATGTGATTAGAGACACCTGTGACACTAGTAAAAGAGAGTGGTCTTATTGAGGTATGACTACAATAAAATTATTTCTTGTAACTTGTAATTCTTTCTTGTATCAACAATATTGTCCAGGTCATTGTGAATGTCTTTGTAGAATAAGCAAATATAAAGCTATTTTCATGTTTTTGTTTTATTCCACTGGCAGTTGGAGAAAAGCGTGTTTAGAAGATGAGCTCTTTCCCTCCTTTTTGGGAATAATGATACATAATTAGGTCTCGGCATCTCTGCTTAGACTGCTGCCCCTATGACCTGGAATCGGATAAAGATGCTGTGAATGAATAAATATTAGAATAAAATGCAAGGGTACATACACTTCTGGCTATGTATGTATAATTTTTATACAACATACATTTTGTGTATTGATAGCCATTTCTTCCTTAAATACAATGTATTGGACATTTCACATTTTTTTGAGTGTGACGTTTCTTCAATTCTGTCAAGTATCATAATGGTCAGTGTATGAACTTGCTCAGTAGCCTAGCTTACCATAAATAACCGCAAGAGTAGCAGCAGGAAGCTAAACTTCAACCATGTTTTGCAACTTTTTCAGGCTAAAACAGTACTAAAGATTTATGATCTTGCAACTGCACACTTTAGTTCTTTGTGTCTTGAGCTAAAAACTGAGAATTGAAATTTCCAAACACACACCGCAATAGACCGATAAAGTTAAATTCATCAGCAGCAGTACTATGGGTGATAGGGCACAATGTTGGTCACTAATATAAAAAAGGTGAATTTTTTTTTTTGGGTTGGATGTCAATTTAATGGTGTGTGCAGTGTTCTGTATTTGTGTTATTTAGAAATTTTGCATTGCTCAGCAGAACAGGCATCCAATCCTACATTAAGGTGATTTTCATTTCGGAGATTGTATGTTTTTTATGTCAGAAATGGGTTACAGGGAGGAAGAAAGTGATACAGGAAGTATGACACTGGCTGTGGTAAGTGCAGACCAACAGTTCCTTTTACCAGTAACGTTTACATTTTTCAGCTGAGGACGACATTGAGACACTAGGTTTCAGCCAGTCGAAGGAGTGTATAAGAACTTGCAGGGCATCTTGCAGCCAAGAATTATCTGTTCAAAAAAGCGTACAACAGTGAGAATAACTGATTGCTTTAAGGTAAGATTTTTCTTCCTGTTTGTTTCATTACGAACTGGTGCAAAGGATTGTCTTAGCCGAAACCAAGATCAATTTATTCAATTCAGTTTTTGCCTTACAAAGTTTATACAAGTTTCTGACATTACCAAGTTCCAGATGTCTATTTCGGACTTCTGAAACTGATAACAGTGGTTTGCTTTCTATAACACTCTGAGCACTTCAGTATGGTAGACCAACATAATCATGTTGTAAGGTTAAGCTGATATGCATTTCTGGAGGGGAGGGGGGGTGTTGACTGACTGTCAATTCTGTGCATAATGCACCAACACATGAACCCTTATCCTTGACTTTGTTGCAAATTGGACTGGGTCCAGTCGGTTTGTTAGCTTAGAGCCAAAGGGATCCAAGAAAAGAAACCAAAACATAAAAATAGTACTAAGTGTTTGGTAAAGAGAAGGTTATGCTAAAACTGACCAAGTGCGACACAGAAAAGGCCCATTCTACCATGGAACAGCAGGCAACTCTTACTGAGAGTAATAACCTCATTTTCTTTAGTGAAACACTGATATACACTTTACAAGGTATTAATGTATTTTCAGACCTTTTAATTTTATTCACCCTGGGAAATAATTTTAATCAGTATTATCCTATAGTAAAACATCAATTTTATATAGTTAGAACATGAAAACAATCTGATAATACTTCTCTTCCTACATGGAAATAAAAATACATTGAATTTCATTTTTGCAACCGCCATGCAAATAAATTGCACCTAACTAGATGTCTGTTTAAAAGAATGTGTACGTTACTGTATATTGGAGGAGAATGCTGACTTTCTGTGGGGGGATGCACAAGAACAGCTAAATATGATGCAAAGTGAAACCGTAATTTGAAGTGAACCTCGCCAGCTATTTACCCAGGCCACAGTGCGGTCTGAAGCTTCAACCAGGCCGCGCGGGGCAAAAGGCTGCATATGCTAGTCACCAGGGAGCTCCAGGAACACACTTATGACAAAACTTCAGCCATTCCCAGGGCAAATATGTAACTGCAACAGGCAATCTAGAGACATTGACTAGCCTGTCTACTTTTGGGTGGCAGAGAAAACCTGTGTTACACTAGGAGAATGTGCAAACTCCACACAGACTGGATGAAGGAAGGATGTGAACCCCCAACCTTGGAAGTGTAAGGCAACAAATGCTGCACACTGAGCTGCTATGATGCCCATTGTTTGTTGTTGTTACTACGTTTAAAAAGTTGAAAAAGTAGTTTGCCCTCACATCTCACACCTCCAGGGTTGCGGGTTCAAATCTTACCTCCAGCTCCGTGTACATGGAGTTAACATGTTCTACCCGTGATTCATGGGTTTCCTGCTCCAGTCCAAAGACGTGCTGTAATTGATGTGGCTAAATTGTCCATACTGTGTGTGTGACTGTGCCCTGCAGTGGGTTGACCCTCCATCCAGGGTGTCCCTTGCCTTGTGCCCTACGGCTGCCTGGGATAGGCTACAGGCTCCTCTGTGACCCTGAATAGGATTGAGTAGTTAGGAAATGGGAAAAAACAAAGAATAATTTTAACCTTTATACCTCAGGAACTCCTCCACACAGAAGAAATGGGGTAAGCTCATGTTGCCTATTAAACTCCAAGATATTAATAGCAAGCTGAATAAATCAAATCAAAGAACAAGTTATAATGAATAGAAAAAGGTCCATAGAAGCATCTGGAATGTTTGTCAACTTGTAAAATGGATATTGCATTATATTACTTGATTTAAATAATTTTGTTTACGTGAAGTACAGTTAGTGGTTTAACACAATCCACTGAATGCTTGATTACTTGATCTGCATATGAAGGAATGCTTGCAGTTTTGTTAATGTTAATTTAAAATCAATTTTTTTATTGCTTGCACAAAATTTGAAAAATGTGTTCAAATAAGATTAGTAAGCGGTTTAACTATCTGCCTGGTTCTGTCTCTGACACAATCAACCAAGACGAGATGTTATCTCCTTTGATTTGTCTGAGTGCTCCAGCAGCAGTGGAGAGGAGGGCAGCTTGTTACGACGATTGTCCCGAATGGGAAACAAAGGATCATTACGGGAAACCCACCATTCTCAAGAGCAAGCAGCTACACCCCACAGAAATCCAATCCCAACAGCCAAGCCCACTGTCTCAGTCAAAAATTCCACCAAGACTGAACACTCTGTCCCACACCCCAAATGCAACACCAGAGTGTTCAGCAGCACCCAACACGGGCACTCTATCCTACAGGTACAGGCTGTTTTACAGTAAACTGATAAATAGTTACAGATACTATGATCTGTATAGTGTATATCAGAGAACAGATTTACTTAGATTTTACATTTTGAAAATCAGCACTCATCTACACACAAAAATAATTAGCTCGGGAGAACTTTGAAATTCAATTCAAAATTCAAATTTGCTTGCAATAAATGTCAATGATAACTGCACCTACATAGTTTATGTAGCTCGTTGATGTTACTGCATTAAAAAAGCAGTTCTTTTTGTGTGTAGCTGCATTATACTTTTAGGAAGTCTATTATATAAGACAATCCTATTTCAACCATTCGGTATGTGTGTGATGTGGAGCAAGTATCTGAAGCTGATGGGAAATGTGTATTTCACTAAACTTAGGGGCTTCAGCAATTCCGCTTAGATGAGACCCTCTGTGACGTGATCTTGGTGCCTGGTGACAGTGAGGAAACGTTCCCAGTGCACAGAATCGTCATGGCTTCGGCCAGTGACTACTTTAAAGCAATGTTTACAGGTAATTTGATTGATTTGAGGACTGCATGAGTGTCTTTTGCTCTTCTCACAGTCTGAACATGTCCTCTTTGTTGTTGTTTAGTCACGCAGTCGTGTCCGACTCTTCACGACTCCATGGACCACAGCACGCCAGGCCGCCCTGTCC
>JAACJT020015650.1:0-42258 GCA_009936485.2 Gymnarchus niloticus | reverse complement strand
GGTCAGATGGTAGTGGATTTTGTGAAAAGGATGGACATGGCTGTGGTGAATATGTATTTTAAGAAGAGGAAGGAACATAGGGTGACATACATGAGTGGAGGAAAATGCATACAGGTGGATTATATCCTATGCAGGAAGTTCAGTCTGAAGGAGACAGGTGACTATAAAGTGGTGACGGGACAGTGTAGTTAGGCAGCATAGGATGGTGGTCTGTAGGATGACTTTGAAGATCAAGAAGAGGAAGAGAGTGAGGGCAGAGCCACGGATCAAATGGTGGAAGTTGGAAAAAGAAGACTAACATGGCGTTAAGACAAGCACTGGGTGGCCAAAAGTGAATGATGAACTCTGAAGAAAGTCTCCTCGATGCCAAGAATGCCTCGGTGGCCAGGAAAGCTGATGAATGTATTTAGAATGTGCTTTAGTGCAACACGAACCTTTCTAATTTCACGCCACACTGTAGCTTTAGTAACTTAGATGTTCTGCATTCCCAATGCTGTAAAGAAATGAGCCACTGGCAAAGAAACGCAAAGTGATACACAAAGACTGTAAGCGAAACTGTAAGGGCTTTAGGGCGACAAGTGTGATTAGAAATGTAAGGTTCCAGTAATTTACACAAATATTTAATACTGCGTCCACTAAATCTATAGTGCTCATATAAATATTCATCCAGAAAATCCAAGGGATCTGTTTTTTTATTTTTAAATCTTTATTATACATCAATTACAACAAATACAGTAAAACAATTGGAATCCATCAAACCAGAATCTCATCGTCAAACATTTTTAAAACAATACAGATTCAATTAACTCACACCAATAATGATGTTAATACACAATTATAGTCAATCTTGTAAAACAATTCCATTAAAATCCAATCTAAAATCCAAGGGAGCTATCCTGGGCCGAAACACTCGTGGAACCTGTGGCCTGAAAGCTCTACAAACGATCCGCACTCCCTCATCAACGCCATGGCTGTTCATGTAAATGCCTTTAATGCCTTCCTTTTCATTTTATACAGTCTGAGTAGTTGAAGTCGCCTGCATTAAATCAGTAATTATTGAGAGAAAAAGAAAGAGAGAGAGAGCGGCAGAATATTCCCAGCCCCACGGAATAACGTGCTGTGAGACGTCACACGGCTTGTCCAATTGTATTCATCTAGCTAAGCTAAGCTTCACAACTAGCCTGACACGGAGCAGGCTTGTCCAAAAGCATATGTTGCCATAGTAACTAAGCGGCGCTTCAGGTTAGCATCGTTTGTGGAACCGAATTTGGGGAAAGTTAGCGGGGATTGTTGAAATAAACCTGGCTTATGAGGTTAGCTCACTTCGTGGAATACCCTCCTGGTTAGAACCCGATGTGCGTTCTAAAAAACTATATATATGCGTATTTACCAACAGAATAAAATAAAAAAGAATCAATTAGAATGCGTTTCAGTGTAGCGGTATAAGTTCAAAAGACCTCCCAAGCATCAGGTGGCGCTGTCGAAACGTGAAGCTGATGAGCAAGAGCACCTGAGGTCCTGGCGGCGTGGTGGCGGAGTTCGGCCCGGTTTCAGATTTTGCTGCGTTGTATTTATCTTTATTAAGCTGAAACTGTAACGGGTGGAAACCTTGGATTGAACAGGATGAGCTGCCTTTGGATGGGCAATGTGAGCTGGCTTATCTTGAAAGCGGTCGTGTTTGTCCATGTGCTAATAGGCTAACTGGTCAAATGCTTTCAGTTTCGGCCTTTTCCCGATAAGCTGCTGTGTTTAGTCCTGGATATTCAGTCAGGGATAGAGTGTGTAATACAACTAAAATTAGTGTAAACTCAGAATAATATTCAGCCCAAGCTTGGCCGGCTTCGCTCCGAAAGCTGTGTAACATCTGTTCAGTTACAGTAATTTACTCTGTTTTATGTATTTGCTGTTTGATAACGGGATGTCGCTGCATGGATTGTCATGCTGGTACTCGGGTGCATGCTGGGTAACGGGATTGTCATGCTGGTACTCGGGTGCGAACTCTAGGGCTGGCAGTTTCCAGGATGCTGTTTAACTCCCTGAAGCTCTCAGACCGATGTCCATTTTCCACAGCTGGAGCCCTACATGGACGAGAAGTTCATCTCCCGGGCTTTTGCTACCATGGGGGAGCTAGTGGTGGGGGTGCGGATCATTCGCAACCGGGGGACGTGGTAAGACCGGAGGCTCTGTAATGGACCCTTATCTTTCAGGGACCTTTGTCATTTTTAATGCCTTTGTCTGGTATCGTTTTATCCCCCTTAGCTGACATTTTATCTAAAGTGACTTTACATACAAATATCACTTGCATAACGCTGCTAGATATTTAAAATGAAAACTTGGGTTGAAGAGAGACAAAGCACAGTATTTTTAAGATACAAGCAGAGGTTCCTGAACAAACACAGATTCTCACCCATCCTGCTCTCTGGGTGACTCATGTCTGGTCTGAAATACCACCTGATCTGCCATCTTTGTGACCATTGTCTGTTCTGATGTACCAACCTGCTCTCCAAATGATACTTTACCTCACTTGGGCATCACTCTCCTGTTCTCTCTAGGGGTGCTGCAGGTTACTGCTTTGTAGAGCTGGCAGATGAGGCAACGGCAGAACGGTGCCTTCGTAAGATCAACGGGAAGCCCCTACCAGGAGCCACACCGGTAATATGTGGCTCTTTGTGAAGGCAGTATTCAGGACCCATTAGCCAGTGCTTAGCAGTCCATGTTGATTGATGATCCTCTGTAACAGAACATCCCGTCATCCTGATTGGGGAGGAGGTTAATTCAGCCACCTCATTTGTAGAGATTAGCTGCCACTATAAATATTGCTTATTTTGATGTCATAAGGTTGATTCAGTTGATGCTGGGTGTAAATATGTTTGTGCTTTGAATAATACTTATTCAGCACCAGGTTGGAAATTTCTGCTATCTTATTTTTGTATAATTAGTTTTTTCAGTGGATTAAACTTCTCTCCTTTTCACCTCGGTCCCTCTCTCTCTGCAGCCGAAAAGGTTTAAGTTAAACCGAGCGACATACGGCCGTCAAGGAGAAAGCAGGTAGATGAGTTTGCTGATGTGTGCCGTGGTCTCCAATTATGAGCAGCTGTTTCTGCCTCCTTAGCTGTATTTACTGGGCATTTCGGATCAGTGAAACTGTGCTTTACTCTTGTCCTTTTAGTAACATCTACATGACTTTTATGGTCAGTAAAACGCACTGAATTTAACAATATTTGACATTGTGTCAGTCTTTATATGTCTAGAGGCAGAGGCGGTTACCCAGACAACAGGTATTCCCAGCCCTACCCTTACAACCATAATCAGTATTACCAGCAATATCCCAATTACTACTCAAACTGGGGCTATGACCAGAATTCACCGAACTATGGTTACAACTACAACCAGTACGACTATTCCTCACAAGTAAGTAAATCTTTAACCAGCTGAAGTTGTTTTACTTTCATCTCAGTTTATATCCAGGAAGAAGTAATTTTTAAAAAAAAAAAAAAACTGTTTCAGGGATATGATGAGGTTGAAGATGATGGACTAGAAGGTGAGTCTCAGTGGCCTTGCAGAAATTCTGGAAACCATTCTAGCAATTTTAGATATTTCTGTTAACCATGGTTAATGGCACACAAGCCTGCACACACCTATTTGTGCAGGAAAGTACTGTGTACCTTTGACCCTTGTCTTGTGCTTTGTGATCTTTGAACCTGGTTTACAGATCCCAATATCGAGATAGATGTGGTAGAGGCCAACCAGCAGTTCATGGAGGAGAGCGAGGAGCTGTACGATGCTCTGATGGATTGCCATTGGCCATCGCAGGGATCTCCCGGACTTCCTGTGTCTGCCTAGTGCTGCACATTGGCTCAGTGGGCTTTGCAGTCATGTGACCCTCTTATCTTTTTGACTAGTACTTACAGGCAAGTCTGTTGAGCCTTGGGGTTGAAGGTTAGCTACTTTACATCAGTGTAGACCAGAGCATTCTGCACTGTACTGCCTTTCTCCAAAGATTCATGGAAATGTTTTTTTCTTCTTTCTTCCTTCTCCTGGTGTCTTTTGAATTATCTGTAAATTGTCTTTTTCTGTTCTTTTGTTGTGTATATACAACTGTAGATAAACTGAGTACTGAGGTTTACTTATTTTCTTGTTAAAAGGCAGTGAATAAAGTAGTTTGAGCTCTAGGTCCAGTTCCCTTGAACCCGTAAGTACGTGTGTTCACTTTTTTTCAATAGTGTGCCCCCCGTGTTTTGGACAGTTTATTAATTTATATTACCGTTGTGTTCAGTGTATTTTCTATTTAGCTTTTGTAAACTGGATTTTCTCTTAACCCCACTACCATGTGATGAGTCTTCACAGAGGAAAAATAGGCAATTTAAACTTCACTTTAGAGATTTTGAAAGCAAAATGTACCCTGATAATTCTTGTCATTCTAAGGTAATATTTTTCAACATGAAATAAAGTATATTTCTAATCCACGTGGTCCTGTTTTTATAGTGTGTCTTTTGGCGTGTGTACATGCTGTGAATTGACTTCTTGTTCACTGGGTAAATAATTCTGTTTGTACTAACAAAACCAGCAGATTTTTTTTTTTTTTATTTCACTAGAAGAATGGATCATATGGACATGGTGTCCCGTGTTTGAACTGAGAGGTATTAGATTGGGGGGGGGGGGTGTTAGTGAAGCTGAAGGCTTCATTCACTTTCTCCCTCTGCAGGTCATGTGAGTGGCACCCCATATGTTTGGAATCTGTCTACAGAGCCATGTGATAGTCATAGGATAGTGGTACAAGAGGAAAACTAATACACAGACTGCACAGAGTCCAGTGCTGACTATAAGCAATACCTCAAACTGCAGGCAATCTGTCAAATCATTTCACTAAACAAATATGTTATACTATTCAAACGTATAACTGCTTTATAGGCTGCCATTCAGCTGAATAGTAGCTGAATTATACAATGGGGCAATCGACGTAGCTACTTCAATTAATCGATGACGCGAGCCTGCAAAACTGCGGCGACGCTCCACGCCTGTACGTCGGCCGCCATGACGTTAACAAAGGTCATTGGTTAGTTTCCTAGATGTCCCGCCTATCGACCTGGACGAGCGGAGGGAGTAACGGCAGGCTGTTGCGGTGTCTGAACTCGACTCTCCGGAAAAGTAAGCTTTTCTTTCGCTTTAATGTGTCTGCAGGCTTATGCTGGTTATCTCCGAGAGCCATACTGTACACAGCTCCTGTCCGGGACAATTGGTTTTTGGTTTAATGAGTCTGAGGTACATATGTCAAATCAAACCCGTAGTTCTGCACTATTTAAAAAGGCGATATTTGCGCTGTTTTCTGGGTTAGCTGGCCGGTTGAGGCGTGTTGGTTAGTAAAACCTTCACTGGACCCGACTGGAACCTCGCGTGCTCCGTCCGTTCTCTCGGGTTTTGAAAGCGAAAACCTGTCAATCGGTTAATTTAACTGCTGATGTCTGTCTGCCCTGCGACTCCCCTTATAACGATACACTTCACTGGACCTGTCACCGAAGGCCTGTATGGCCGAGTCACTGAAGGCTTCCAGATTCGGGATCAGGTCTGCTTCAGAGAGCATGATGTTCAGGAGCTTCGTCCGGAGAGGGCCTGCTTTAAGACCGATTATAGAAGCGTAGATGGCCCAATAAGTGGTTTTGCAAGCACACAGTGACTGCCCCAGACATTGCAGCAGAACTGTTCTTGTACTAAAGCCTTGTGAAATAGTCTTGGTATTAAAATACTGTTGATGATCTGATCTGCAGTATACCCTAAAGCCACGGTGGCTGTAAATGTATGGAAACAATCCTCGCTGGAGTCGTGTTACGCAGGTTGAGTTGAAAATATTTCTGAAATGTTGTAGGGTAGTGCCCAAGACCGCTGTCTAGTGAGAAACTGAGACGTGTAGGCCCTAGACTGGCTCCGTCCTGGAGAGGATGGCTTAGGGGGGGCCCTACTTCCCTGGTAGTAGGTCTTTTCACGCTGTAGCTGCATGGCATTTCCTGTGGATGTGTAGAGCGCCTGCCAGTTTGAGTTGCTTTCTGCCCAGTAATAATGTATATGTGTCCAAACTGAAAGTACCGTGTGGAGTGAGGTTTTAAAAGCTTTAGATAAAGTGCGTGTTTCAGTTCTGCTCTTCCTGAGGTGAACAGCTTCTGTTTTTTGCCATCTTTGCCTTCAATGTCTGTTTTGAAACCCAAAGCATTATGGTTAAAGGAAGAGAAAAGCAATGTGGTGGGTGAGGACATGAAGGCTGCCCATCACATCACGGGGGACTGCTGTGGCTAAGGTAGTTAGCCTAAATAGCTAAAATATCCACCTTTTAAATGGGTTGCCTTGGGTGAAATTGTGTAATAAGGCCTAAGTACTAAAAGATCGCCTGCAATAAAAGATCTCTCTTCAGGTTCTTGAGTTCCTCTTCCTCCAATTGAATTGCTTTGTGAAGTGTTTAGTCGCTCAAAACATTTGAGTAATGTCTCAATGTCACATATGCATTGCACACCTCTCAACACCTGTGACTCATCAGTGACTGCTTCCTCAGGCAGGGAGTTCCTGACAAGCCCCACCCTCCATCTGCCCCACCCCTTCTGTGCTCTGCTGGAGGGCCCCTGACGACGCAGCCGCCATGTCGTACGGGAAGACCGACGCCTACCGCTCGCAGCCCCGGGACTTCAGCTCCCTCATTCAGACATGCAGTGTCAACATTCAGAAAATCACCCAGAACAGTGCGTTTAATTCATTTGACCATATAATTCACAATTATGTATTGGTAACACTTGGCCTTTCCATCTTTTCAAAATCTACCTTTTTGTCCTTTAACCCATAGCTGCCCAGATTAAGAGCATGTTGTCCCAGCTCGGAACAAAGCAAGATACTGCTGAGCTGCACGAAAAGCTGTGAGTAGAGAACCTCTCCTTGCTCTCCAGTCTCCCCTAAAGGATCCTCCCTCCTGCTATCTACACTATGTGGTTGGCTGTCTTTATAGGCAGCAGGCACAGCACTGCACCAATCAGCTGGCCAAGGACACCAACCAGTACCTGAAGGAGCTGGGCTCACTGCCACAGCCACTGTCCCCCTCAGAGCAGGTGAGGACAGCCTCACTCAATTAGGTGCTGTAAGGTGCTTGTGGATCCTGAATGTGTAGCAGGGCCTGTATTGAAGGCATAATGATACCACAACAAACATTTACTTCAGCATGTGAATAAGGATGATGGTGTGTAAATAGATGAGACCTTGGTATAGTCTTGATCTGGGTTCCGGTGTGTAAATAGCATTTCTTAAGTTGTACAATTGAGGGGATCTCCAAACATTGTATCCTGTTATCAGCGTCAGCAGAAGATCCAGAAGGACCGCCTGATGAACGACTTCTCGGCCGCGCTCAACAACTTCCAGGTGGTTCAGCGACGGGCAGCTGAGAAGGAGAAGGAGTCTGTGGCCCGTGCCCGGGCTGGGTCCCGCCTCTCTGTAAGGGTCTCCTGTCATTGGACTTTTTTGTTAGTCATTAACCAACCAGGTAGATACCAGTGTTACACCAGTTAGTTTGTGCAGTGGACTCAATATAGTCAGAGTGAATCTTGTGTTATATCTGCGTCACTGTATGTCACTTTGGACAAAAGTGTCAGCTAAATGGAGAAAAATGTAATGAATCTACATATTAAATATTTAGTGTTTCTTTTTTTCTATTTGAGGTAAATTTTTGTATATGTCGATCTGAAATTTTTCCCCTCCCAGACAGAAGAGGGCCATGATGAACAGCTTGTGTCTTTTGAAAAGTGAGTTTTTTAATAGCTTCAGTATTAATTGTCTACAGCAGGTGGTTTTCAAATGGAGGTTTGAGGCATCTTGGGGGTCTGTAGTGAGCATGCAGGAGGTCTGCATTGACAAAATGCTGGGGTTACCATCAAATTTGTGCAATGCAAAAATACTATGGGTGTCCTTGGTTCAAAAGGCTGAGAACCCTTGAGCTACACGTTAGCTCTCTAAGACCAGGACCTTCAGCTCTTTGTGAAGTGCAGTTATGCTGGAGTGTCCACTAGAGGGCAGCACTTCCATCCTCTTCATCTCATGCTGGCTGTGTGTTGGCTGCAGTGATGACTGGGGTCAGCAGGGCCAGGCCCAGACAGAGGAGCCCCCTATTACTGAGGAGGACTTGGAGCTCATTAAGGAGCGGGAAACCAGCCTCCGCCAGCTAGAGGTGAGTCTACTGCCCCAATGCTAAACTGTCCAAAAACAGGTGATGGAGTACAGCCATTGTGGCTTATACATACCAGGAATTTAGGTCTGTGAATCTGTTTAATCTGAGATTAAAATCTCATAGATTCATGGCAAACAGCATCACATTGGTACAGCATTAGAGTTCTACTGAACTATGCAAGTCAGTCAGATGCAAGGAATAAATCTTGTTTTGTTTTATATTTCGATTCTTTTTTTATTAGTTCTCTTTCAGCTTAGTTTCAGTTTAAGCGTCAATCTGAGCAAGTCTCATTTTGGATTCTTTCCATCACAGTCAGACATAATGGATGTGAACCAGATCTTCAAGGACTTAGCAGTGATGATCCATGACCAGGGTGAAATGATTGGTCAGTACAAAGCCTGTTACTCTGCTGTAGCACCTTCCCAAAAGGCCATGGGCCATGTATGGGGGTGTCTACATGTCCCACCCAGTCAGGGCTCCCTGGGGTGCTCGATGCTGAGTGATGCCTCTGATGTCCAGGTTTTCTGTGTCCCATGTGATCTGCAGACAGCATTGAGGCCAACGTGGAGAGTGCAGAGGTTCACGTGGAGAGGGGTACAGAGCAGTTACAAAGGGCCGCATACTATCAGGTGGGAGACTGGGAGGCCTGCTGTAAGGCGGAAGCTCGACTGAGATATTGACTGTCTTTTAAACCCATGGTTTCTTTAAATCATAGTGAGTAATAATAGTAGGGTGTTTAACAGCCTCTAGGCTACACGCTTCAAAATTTGTCGGGGCTGACCTCCTTATTCTGTCCCCTGCCGTCCTGTAGAAAAAGTCCCGCAAGAAGATGTGTATCCTGGCCTTGGTGCTGTCTGTGGTGGTCACTGTTCTGGTTCTTATTATCTGGAAGACCAGCAACTGAGGCAGACCCTTCCATCCCCGAGGAGAGAGCTTGGGGTGGGGGTGAGAGCACCTCCTGCTGGTGGTTCCCTGCTAGAACCACAGCCATTCTCTCTCTATACCGCAGTGAAGGTGACAACAGTAAGAATGAGCTTCAGGCTGCAATTAAACATTTTCTTTCCTTCACTGAGTCCCTCCAACTTAATGCACTAACACTAAGCTGTATTTATTTTATTCTGAAAAACACAATTGTGTTTCTATTGATGGTGTTTTACAAGAAAACATTCATGTAATGTGTCTTTAGTTTATAGATGTGTTTTCGAACCCTGGAGCTCCCACTTTGGGCCCCATGCTCTCATGGGCCCTATATGCTATACTTTTCATTTTAATTAAATCCAAATGACATAATTTATTACAACAGACCATTTGATTTTATCATCAAAGGTTATGACTTGTGGGAAAACCTCCAGTGATTGATTTGAAAGAAATTTTTAAATCTGTTTAATAGTGACAAATATGATTAATAGAACAAATCTGCCTGTTGTTTTTGTATTTTTGCTTAATTTATGTTTTTATCATACTTTTTCAGAAAACATATGCATACGTACATAATGTGAAAGTAAATATATGCTACTTCTGTTTAACTCATTAATATAATAGAATGTAACATACTGAAAACCTGTCTGAGACCAAGAATGAAATCATATTTCCTGTATCTAGCAGCTGGCTGGAGTGTGGGACGATGTATTTGCCCAGTGCTGTCAGGCTGTTAAAATGGGTTTTTAATAAATGAGTCTTCATTGTGGAGTTTTAATTGTCTTCTGTTCAAGTCATCTCAAACAGTTTTTGTGGATGGGTGCAGCTTCTGCTTTTGTTAAGGGGCAGGTGCACCAAGTAGTACCTACGTTCACGCATTAGAACTGAGGAAAGTCCTGCAGTAGGTGTCTGCAACACCAGCGTGTGACCAGCAGGTGTCAGTATAGCCTAGAAGTAACCAGATGAAGGAACAATGCTTACCTGCTCTGTCGAATGAGTTGTGATACAATTGTGGTGGCTGGTGAAAAAAAATTTGGGCGGGGGCACAGTTTTTGGGAGGGCAAACTGAAGCAGCACTTAACAGCTCAAAAGAAAAAAAACACAAACTAATGTTGCCTACAGACTGCCCAGTAGCACCACTTGAACATAAATTTGCCCTCCTTTCCATCACGCCTGAAAATTTCTCAATTTCTCGCTGATTAAACTGAGTCATTTCAGTCACCAGTCTCTTTTCCATTGACAGCATAGCCAATGCATTCAGCTTCTCCTGAGTCATTGTGTTTCTGAAAAAGGTTTTACTCCTTTTCAAAGTTGAGAAGCACCTCTCTGCTTCTGACGTGGTTATTGGGATCGTCAGGAAAGTGACAGTCTCTGAAACAACTTCAAGATTATTCTCCATAAACGACTGAACAGGTCAACAGCACCATGACAAGCACAAGTTGAGACTGTGTGGCAATATCCATTGTCTCATCTGCCTGGATTGATTTAAAAAAAAATCACTGCTCTGGGCTTCTTTGATGGTTTGTTCTCTCACAACAGATAACATACAGTCCAAAAGCTTCAAAGTTTTTGAAGTTCCCTTAAATACAGTGGCGTTCTCAAGGTGCTCTTTCAACACTCCATCGAGAGAGGCAACAAAATCTACCAATCCACGGAAAATCCCAGGCTCATCGGAGCTCTCGCTCTCATCATGGCCACGCAAAGCCAATTCAAATGCTTAATGCTCCACAAAATTTCTGTTCAACAATACTAAGCCTGCCAAAAAAAAAAAAAAATGAAATAAAATTAGCCTCATGTTATTGTCTAGATGACTGCAGCCACTTTCATGCCGCTTGCATTTTTCAGAAAGATGTTTTAGGTCTCGTACCCCCGTCGTTGTCCACAACGCTTCGGTGCTGACCCTTTGAAACAGCATACAGGGAAAACAAAAGAAGGCATTACACCACATCCAGTTAGCTAACCGGTTAGTCATAAAAAGAGCGGGAAAAAGTCCGTGTGTAAGCTCGTCCTCGACCACTTGCCTGCTGGTGAATTCTTAAGTCAGGTCGGTCCGGGCCAAGCTCCTTTATCTTCTTATTTTCTTCAAATTAGCGATTGATGAAGGACTGTTTCATTAAAGAAATGACTGAATTTTCTTTGATTTCTGAAGCTCCACTTGAAGTTGTCATCGCCCTCAAGTCGCGCTCGCTCATCTGTAGTTACGTTAATATTGGGTGTGAACGTGACGCATGAACCATTGACGTGAACGAGAAATAACTGTCCAATCACATTAGATTAAAAAACCCTAAAACAATACTAATTCGCTGCCAATAAATGTGGGCGTGTCTGGGGCGCAGAGAGCTGCGTCCCTGGAAAAATCTGAAGTAACCATTTAAAGGGCAGCCTCAGGTCACCTACTTGCCAAAAGAGCAAGGACTTACATAACACATAGACTCTCGTTTGGCCAGCGCCCTTCACTCTGGAAATATAGGTATTCACACAAAAATTTAACAAATAGAAGTCGGAACCAATTTTTGATGGACACCAGGCACGTTGTCCAAATAAACAAATTTATTTCATGATTATTTCATATTATCTAATTAATTTAAGTAGAGTTTTTAAAATATTTGGAGGGGGGTCTCTCACAGCAAACACCATCCTCCAAACACAGGCCTGCCATTCCCCTCTGCTTGGAAATGACGAAATCTACTCCAATAACTGCAGGAATACTGATTTGCTGTTCATGTGAGAAGTACCGCAATTGACAGGGGAGGCGCCATGTCTGCTGAGCCTTGGTGTTGTACAGTGGGTGTCATACTGTTCCTGCCTTGATTTTAGGCTTTGTGTAGCACTGATCTCAGCATCAGCTGCAGCAGACATCCAGGCTGCTTCTCTTGCTGTGGACTCAGATGAAGCTCACCAGTATATGGCAGAGGCTAAGCACCCTGCGGGTATGGTGACCTCTGGGGGAGGTCAAGGTGTCACATGATTAATGGTGCCTCATTCTAAAGGAGGCAAGGAAGGTCTAAGTGTTAACTGGAGTTGATCAGCAGGCATTCACCCATTGGCTGGTGCAGCTGCCTTTGCTGCCCTTACATTGTGAGACAAAGCCAAAGCAGACAAACTCCAAATTCCTGAACGAAGTCCATGCTGTGTACAGTATAGTGGTGGCAACATTGCCCCTTCCCAGACAACCAATGAGGACTGTTGGAGCCACAGAGAGGAACATCCAGACTATTCCTAAAATCTACCTGTCCTCTGACTGATGCTCCTGAATGAGGTGCTGGTTGCTGCCAAGATTCCTGTGGTGTAATAGGAACTTCCTTCTTCAGAGGAAATGGTGTGCAATTGTCTGAATTAGCAATTTTTCAGATAAAGGGGCTAAAAATCTTGAGCATACCTGTAGTCTCTCCTGTTCTGTCTGTGACCAAGGCAATTTTGGCATGATTCTCCAATTCTGGTTCTTATGGGTCGCCACAGAGAGCAACACAGGAGGTTGTTTGACATCTCAGTCAAGTTTGCTTGACAGGGTCCTTGTGGAGGATGGTCTGTTTTCATAAGATGGCCCTGATGCTAGGGATCTCCCTGAGGATGGTGTGTTTCATCAGGTTGTCTATGACATTTACCTGAAAAATGAATCCACATGACTAATTTGAAAATCAGACAAAGCCAAAATGACCAGTACTTTCTTCATAGGATTGAGGTTGCACACCTCAGTCCCTGCCCGTCTGAGTTTATGTGTGCGTTGACAGTGCCTCCTTACCGTGTTGCTGATGTACCATAAAGTCACACCGTGAAAGTGAGCTCACTGAGCATCCTGCACAGAAACGGGAAAATGCCTGTGCACCTCAAGGCTTTCAGATTGCAGGTGTACGGTAGAATAGGCCTGGGAGTGTGTTCAGCTGCCTCTCTAATACTACAGGTGCAGAAAAGCCTGCTAATCGAGTGAAAAAATGCTGTGTGCAATATGTGCCCAGAACACCCCCTCTTACCACTGCTATTACGTTTTACTCCCTCACATTTCACAATACCAGTTTATCCCCATCCCATTCATGGGGTTGGAAAAGCAGGACACAAGCTCAGTTCCTTACCTGGAGGGGCACTGCAGGGGGTCCATGGTGTGTGGTCAGGCTGTCTCCACAGCATCTATACTGGCACCGTGGTCTGAAAAGAGCGTTCAGATCAAGTGATATGAGTAACATGAATGGAGATGCTGCTGGATCATCTGAACCCCTGTGAGATCTCACTGGACTTCCCGTTTTAGTCATGACTTACACCTGGATCACTGGGCGTCAGGCAACACAAACGCCTCTGTTTTTCCACTGCTAGGAAGAATGATCTGGCAGATCAAGATTGACACTCCTTGTGACCCACTCCTCAGTATCTTCAGTTTTCTCACCCCTATACCCACTTCAGAATAACCCAGTGCCCTCTTCCTAAAATCCATCCCTGCTACCTGTCACCAGCTACCACCTCTTCTCCTTCCTTCCCTCACTGTTTCCTCCCCTGTTTCCAGTCTGCAGGTTAGCACTGAGCTTTTTGCACAGCACTTTCCATATTGGGGTCCAGAAGGCAGCACCCCTCTGCCTAAAGAGAGAAATGTGACATTGTTATTTCCACTGTTTCAGTGGGATGGCAGCATGGATAAACCTGTACCATTAGCCTTTGTACTGAGAAAAGATTTGACTGTTTGTAAAGACTGTGACTATTCACCAAAGCAGACATTCGGCACCTCTTCCTGGTACATATTTCTTTGTTTCTGCCAAGTCTCAGCCTGCAACTGAAGTTTCCTCTGTCACAGAGGAGATGTAGGGAAGAAGTCAAACCGAAAGCCACACGGAATAGAAAACATCCAGAAAACAGCCCAGTGGTCCAGGCAGCTCAGTGGAAACACGTGTGTGAGCGTGTGCTCAGTCAGGCTGTTTTTCCGACGTTCCAGGAGTCAGAGACTCACCCGTGCCTTTGCCCCTCAGGACAAAGAAAGTTCAGTACTAGAGGAGGTGTGAGAGGTACACATCCCGAAAAATGACTTTACATTTTTACCCTTTGCAATGCTTTTGTTTCTTCCTTTTCAGCAGCATGCCAGATAGCTCTGTTCAAAATAAGCACCTTTTCCTGAATGTGATTATGTTTATGTTTCAGTTCTGCTAACATACGTTTTTGTTGCCATAGATCTGCTGGCTGTGAGATCTTCTCTGCCAGGTATTATGTGATAAAAATAGAGACCTTTGACTTTTCAGGACACTTATGGTTTGAGAAATTGTGTAAAAAAACCCTCAAATGTGACCATATCAGGGCATTTTGTATTTTTTATCCCTCCTTCCCTCCTCTCCTTTGAACATTACAGTCATTCTCTTTCACAGCTTACTGCACCTAGTTAAGCAACTGATGGTTGCCTAGAGCAAGAAGGAATGCTGTGCTGGAAGAATGTGAAACAGCTTCCTCAGAGATAAGGGCACAGTTAATCACTGACAGGCACCTTGGTTTACATGGGAAATTTTGGGCCTGACAAAGAGGAAGCCCACATGATGGAGAGTTTGACTTTCTGAACAGGACGTGAGGGTTCTAAACAGGAAACCAGCATTTCAGTGCAGAGGTAACTCATCAGGTGACTCCAGTTTGCCCCAAACTGAGCCATCAATATCTCAGCTCATCTTGTAATGATATTAATGTTGGCCTAGTCACACAAAGCCTGCGACTCCTTCAGAGACTTGTAGATGCTATAGGCTGATTTCTTCTGCTCAGCCTGCATGATAACGCTCACATTCAGCTCAGTTAACAAAGTCTATGAGCTTTCTTGGGGTTAGGAACCATCTGTAACCAGATAGTTTGTTAAGATGGAAAATTAAAGGGTTCTGCACAACCCTCAGACAGTGGCCAAATGGGGACACAGTTTTGTTCCCAGTAACCCATACGTTCCTGCAATGTGAGGCTGCTTAGACAGAAGTGATGTGTGTTTCCATGAAGAATGGTCTTAGCTCTGGAACATTACACATTTTAATGGAATTTTACCTTTTTAGTGTATATTTTCACTGCATTCAAACTAATCCATTTGACAAATGTCTTACATGTTTGCGAAATATCCAAACTATTAGACATATTACGAAAAATAAGCTACTTCTATTTGTTGAATATTTTCCACCAGATATGACAGACAGAGAAAGTACTGGCTTCCAGTTGCTTAAAATAGGAACAAATGGTGGATTCATTGTTAAAAGAGGAGGGTATGGGCCACAGAGGAGGGGGGGTAGTCCACTATTTTTTTGTGCCCCTGGAATGCAGAAAATGGCGAGGAAGGCCGGAGCCAGACCCTCAGAGCCATTGCTCAGACATGGTGCTCCCTACATTCTCCGTCACCCTTCTGAAGGCTGGCCTTTGGGGAATCGCCTTTCGCCTGTGCAGGCCGCCTCTAAATACAGATAGGAATGTGCGGCATCCTCACAGCATAGATCAGTGCTATTTTAGTCAAGTGCATAAACAGAAGTGGTTTGGATGTACCTGAATGGTAAGGCAAGCGAGCACGTGAGGTGGTGTTGGGATGGGGTGGGGGAGGGGTATATTACTGCACGGTGGTCTTGGTATGGGATATATTAAGTCCAGATGGACAGATCTCTCTACTACACCATACTGCTATGGTTCTACTCCCTGCTGGTCTAAAATCATGTCTAACATCCTTTGTGATGTGTGATTAGTTCCATCTTGTCTTAGAACAGCATAAATCCAGCTCATTGATTCAGTTGTTGTCTGTTTTGGTGACCTTTTCAGGCTTCTTTTGCATGATGACTATCTACAAGTTAGTGGAGTCATATTAGATGCAGAAGTGGATGGAGAGAAGCTTGCAGGTATCAAGATATGGCCCAAGAATTGCCAAAAATGCTGCTGATTTTTCACAGAAAGCTCTATGAATCTCAGTTTAACTGGTCTCACATTCCTGTTATCTTCATCCAGTGTCTGTGAGCATCACAGCCCCCCACCTTAGACACAGGGAATGACTCATAAGAGAGAAATGCAGCACCTGACAATCATGGATATACAGCTGGGAGGATGGTGGTGGTGTAAGTGGGTTAGTCAGGGGTGTAGCTAGTTATTCTTAGGTGTGTCACCACAAATTTTGGGGAAATCAGCCCTCATCCATCCCCAACTCCAACCCCCCCCTCCCCCTTCTCAACCATTCCAGAGAAGCTTGAGGTTGGAGCACCCTCAAAGCGTGCAGTATTTGGGTGTGCCGATGACTCTCAGGGAAATTATCCCAGTCCTGCACCAGTGGGACGCTAGGTTTTTATGTGGCATTTGGACAGGAAGGTGCTTGAACCCACCCACTGAACACCACAGATGTGAAAAAAAGGACAGTTGCCAGGCAATAAAGATTCAAATATGTTTTAAAAATCATTACATTCTAACCCACAGCCTCTCCCAGCAAATCTACACGTTACATTAGCGGTTCTCAACCATTTTTGAGCATAGGAGCCCATTTACAATTTTATCTATCCCAAAGGACTCACTCCACCATCTCCTACCCCTTAACACATACACATACCCAAAACACATCTAACAAATGCAGATGTGAAAAAAGGGTGAAAATGAATTGCTAAGGAAGGGAAAAGTGGCCAGCTGCTGCACATAAGCTGGCACAGCGTGTGTTGAAGTAAATTCAAGCATCACATAACTGTCTTGATGTTCTCATATTTTATTGTCAGTTTATTGTTTTTTTTTGTGTGTACTGGAGTCTGTGTGGTTGGTACCAGCTGGGGCATTTGGCATTTTTCTTACCAACGTGTCCATTTTAGCTAGCTCGCTAGCCTGTAGGGAGCTGATAACTACATCTGTAAAGGTAGGCACAAAGACTGAGGGTGTCACGCCTGCACCAGTGCTCCAGGTCTGTGGAGGTCTGACCTGGGTTTTGTGTTTGCCCATCGTGCTTCTTCGTTTGCCATTGCCCTGGCCCTGATTGCCCTCTTGTGTTCCACATTGCCCATTGTGCTTCTTCGTTTGCCATTGCCCTGGCCCTGATTGCCCTCTTGTGTTCCACCTGTGTCTCATAATACTTCATTCTGTGTCTCTTCTTGTCTTTCTTGTGTGTTTGTTAGGGTTACTGCCAGTCTTGTCCTTGTTGTTGTCCTGTGCCGTATTTGCTAGGTCCCCCGTCTTGCCCATTTGTGCCTTATTTACCCTGTGTTCAGGGCAGAGCCAATTGGTTGGGTTCTCTGGTTTTCTTGATAAAACCCTACTGTCCTTGCACCTGTATCCTCGTCTCCCTTGTTTCTCGGCCCTGCACTCCATTTCTGGAGACAACCGTGATAGTGACTGACCAGAAAATAAGTATATTTTGACATATTTGTTAGAAAACACAAATGATATTTTTTGTTTATGTTTCTAAAAGCATTCCATGGAGCACCTGCAATTATGCCACAGACCACTAGGGGTCTGTGGGCCCCGGTTGAGAAACATTCTCATATTAATGTCAGTCATCATTCTTTCTGCACACATAAGCAAAACCACTTCAGTGCACTTTCAGTATCCAAAATCTCATATTGATTCCAGGACTAATTCTGCATATTTAAAGTACCTCCACAGAGCATGCTCAGAATAGAGTGCTAGAGGGTCCGCCAGCAAAGGTGCAATGTTATGCATGAGGTGAAAGTGCAGAACATTAGCCCTGAATAGATGCATGATTCCAGCTGTGCTCTCAGGAACACCACTGACAGTGTTAACAAGAGCAATCTACGCAATAGCTCTGCAGAAAACAATCCTAATCTGTGGATCTTCTTATCATGGGATATGCAGACTGTGTTCACACACACAACTCACACAGTGCTTTTGGTGGCTTCTGGTTCTCCTGTTGTCCTGCTGTAGAATGTGAAGACCCACCACTCCAAGCAGTCCCATTAATAGATGGGATGACCATACAAACATACTGTACAATCGCATTTATGTCATCATTACATGTTGATATGCAGAAATGGCTCTTGTACCTCCTACGTTCTTGATGGCCCTCTGCAAAGTCACACCTTCGTCAGACTGCTTGACGTGCATATCATGGGGAGCCAATCCCAAGCCTGCACCCTATGCCTCATGACTGTGGTGTCATCCCTTAGCCACCCATATAGGTTCAGTTCTTTACAGGCTGGATTGGCCCAAAGGGTCCCTTAACTGTCCTCACTGCCCAGACTGCTTTCCTTCAGCAGCATTGTTACCCAAAAAGCCTTCCCAAGCAGCCACCCTCACCCAAAGTCTTCCCATTTGGTGGGAACTTCAGCTATGTGGGCTCCAGCCCGTAATTCCCCTCGTCAAGCGCTGGTAGGTTCCAAGGTACATGCCGTTCCCCTACCCTGCGGTGAAGGAAGGGGCTCTCTGAGTCATTCCTTCTCTGCTCATGGCAGAATGCTATTTATCTGTTATTGGGCTCTTCCTGTGATGGCTGGATGTAAAACACGCCACTTGGTTTACACTACGCAGGTTTCTCATTTCTGCAAATAACTTCTTTGTCTGCTAGAAGAGTTCATAATTAAGAAAGCAAAATAGCTTTAAACTGGCATGATTTCTCATTTTAACACACTCCTCCAAAAGTGTTTATGGAAACCCTACTTTGTAGTCCTTTCCTCCTATGGTGTTTATCCTATATTTGTCTCTCCTCCACTTCTCATCTCTTCCTCTTCCTCTCTTCTCCATCACTCTCCTCTCCACATTCCCCTGTCCCCTACCACTCATCTCTCCCCCATCTCCCCATCCTCACTTTCTCTCCTCATCTCTCTCTGACTGGATTTCTCCAGTGGAAAACAGCCACTGCGGTAATTCACATTCCTGCGGTTCCCCTTGGCACCTAACTCTGCGAACAGGACATGCAGCCAAGCTGAAGAACATTCCGGGTAGCTGAAACCTTTATTTTCTGCCCATTTTCTATTTTAGTTCTGGTAATTTGCCTTTGTTGGGTCAGAAGAGGACCACGGTGTTCACAGGTGGCAGGTTCCAGTTTATCTGTTTTGACACTGACGCTGTCACATAGCTGGCCTGAAATTACGTTTACTGTTTCCCGTGGTTGAAATGACTCCATTCTAGGTAGTCTTTATGTACATTCAGCTGTATTTCAGTGAAAATTTGTTAGCTGAAACACGTCAGTATGCACCATCAGATAGTCTTTATGTCTTGGTTCTAACTGCATGGAGGCACAGCAGTGACACAATGGACTAAGAAACACACGTAAACACTCAAACAAGCAAACACATGCCTACCACATTTCTGAAATGTAAAGTTGTATGTCAGCACGTAATCTTGATTTTTCAAGTAAAATGTGTAAAAACTATATGTTGCTTCAACTTATATTGTTGGCAAAAAATAACACAGTTTTTGTAACCAGTGACCATGGAAGTCTGCTGGAAGATGGCAACTTGGCAAGGAAGGCTCACCCCATCAGGCCCCAAACCATCCAGATGACAGTAGTTTGCTGTTAAAGTAAATAGAAAGGAATTACATTAATGACATGTGACAAAAGGTCACTGCCGCTCACTCCCAGGGCCCTGCACTGCCCTGCAGCAGCCTGTTCTGGTCTGTATTGGGCATGAGTGGCACGTTTACACTGTCCCAGGGGCAGAGAACTGCTCTGGTGTATGTGTTAAATTTAGCAGCCAACCACAGGCCCAAGAAGAGGTTGTGTCAATCAAAGCTTAAAAAGAAAGTCCACTCGATGGTCCTGGGTCAGTCCAGTGGCCTCCTGCAGCAGAAGGGGCATCATGAGTGGGTTCATTTTGAAGCAGAGAAGTGCACTGATTTTGAACACTGCTGTATCCAGGCGCACTAAGTGTTAGCTCCTGTTAGCCACCCATTTATGAAATGGAGGTGAACAATCATTACCTGAAAAAATGCTGCTGTGTTTTATTTGGTAAGTGAAAAAAGGAACAAGAGTTTTACACAAATACCTCGTATAGTCCTAATCCTGCCTGTGCTGTTATTTCAGCTTAACAAATGGGTCATTTTCTGTTGGCAGGATCCAAGTGCCCTCTAACTCCCCATTAAGTATTTATTCCATTAGAATATGAATGATGCAATCATGTGATTACAGGATTAATTATATAGCTTACAGAGTCCCATATGGCAGCACAGCCACTTCATAATTAATACCCTATTACCCTCATCCCGACCCCCCATCGCCACAGGGTGCCCACAGTGGGATGGTCACATGACTCACACCAATGACAGTGCTGGCTTCTAAGAAGTTGCACTTTCTTTCCCAGAAATGCAGGCTTTCCCCAAAAACCCTCCTGCATGCTCTGGCATGGTGTGGATTGATTCCATTAGCACCTGGATGCTTCCATCTGCTACCAATGTGTAGGAGTGAGCATATTCATGACCTAACGGTGGGCCAGAAACTCCACAGCTAAATGTTTTCTAAAGCCTTTTAGACAAGCCTATGACTCTTTATATATCCAGGCTCTTGTCCGAGCTTGCTCTTGCCCTGATCTCCTTACCCTGATCCCCCAAGGTCATGAAGGAGGTAACTTTTTATGACTGGGGAGTTTTGATGATTAGGGAACATTATCTAATTTCCAAGGGCAAAGAGACAGGCTGTCAGAGGTTTTAACCAAATCAGTTAATCTCCTTTATTAACCTTGCTGAACTTCATTTATGAGCATTGCATTTGTATGAATGACTATTTACTGTACTGCTCCTGAGATACGAAGCCTTCCTCTCTATGCTTGTGTGTCACAAGTCCATACTTCCAACCACATGTACAGTATGATGTGACTATGGTAACTACCTTAATACCACCAACGGATGGAAAGCTGTCCTCAGAATGGCTGGGGTCCAAGCTGGATCACTCCGATGGAGCTGCACTGCTTGTTTACGGGCTGTGGCTTGTCTCTCTTCTCTGTCCCAAACCAGACATCTCTCCACCAGTCTGCAGTGGTCACGTTATTTGAACCGGTGAGCAAAATTCCTCTGAATCAACAAACCATTTCAAAATGAAATTGAACAAATAAACTTATTTTCATGTTTTCTATTTTTGCAGTATTTTCAGTTGCAGAGTTGTCTTATGCTCAGCTGTCTTCAATGTTCCCAGTAACCGTCGGCCAGTGTGGCACAGCAGGGTTCGTACACAGAACACCATTGTATGTTACACTTACTTTTTCCAGTCTTCTCATCTCCCTGTTTTTTCCAGCACTTTTCCACACTGATGTTTAAAGTTGTATAATGTTATACTGTTATGTAAGGCTGTGATATAGTAGTTTTTAATCTTTTTGTAATACTGTTATCAGATCCTTTGCCAATGTAACCATAACTTGAATTGGCCCTGTATGGAATAAATTGAGTTACACTGAATTTAATTTCCCAGCACAGGCAACACACAACCAAAGACACATCTAGGAAGTGGTCAGGCAGCATTTAACCTGGTCTCCCCCAACCTGGAGCTGCTATGAACCTGCTATGAACCTGGCTGATGTATTTCAAAATCAGGAGGTATAAGCATTCCAAAAGTAAAGTCCTGTAAACCAGTTTTGGATAACGTATGTTAAAATGGTTCAATAACAGGATGGAGTCACCTTGCTCAATTACAGGCCATGTTTGGACACAAAACACGCCAGTGTGACCTTCTAGCACCCTTTAGGCAGACTACTGACTTGACCTGGAAGAACACGCCTCTCCAAACACCAGACACAATGAACTCAGCTGTATGCAATAGTGACCATCCCATTATAAAAAGCTCATTCAATAGCAGCTTAGCATCTGGTCCTAGTTTCAACCTTAAAAGTTATGAGCTAAAGAGATAATTAATGTACCTCAACTGCAGAGCGACCAACAGAAAGGATACAGTAGGGACCTGCTTGGCACAGGTTTTGGAATACTGAAGTCAAAGGACAAATATATAGGCAGATAAAGCAACACACAGCATGTTATAATCTTAGATGCATTACACAGAATTATTTCTAATTCTGCACATGGCTGATGGCTGCATTTACATCGGTGTGTAGAGCCAGGCACCTGGGAGTCTGTTTGTCCACATTGACCAGCTGCTCCAGGGCGACCCAATTGGTGTGGAACAAACAGTGGTAAACAAAACAGAACACAGTTGTGATATTATTACTGCTTAGTAAATAATTCACCCTTTAGAACATAGTTACAACTGGAAGCTTTTACTGAAGTAATTCAAGTTAAGTAACCATGTTTAGGAACAGTTACCACACCAACACCACACACCGTGTTCCAGATCTGTCCATTTAGTTTGCAGCTCCAGAACCCCTGATTGCATATTTCCCACATTATTCTGCCAAATGGATTCAGGGACCGTCAATTAAGGCCTGAAAGTGTGACTGGGCCGGTACAGTTGTGGGTGATTCAGCTCTGTGAAAGTCAGACATTGGATACATAAAATGTGTTTACTGAAACACTCTAAAGGTCCACTCATGACAGAACCTTGGATATCATTCAAGTTTTACTCATCCTTTCAGATACAGTACACAATATTCACCATGTACTAGCTAAATACTGTGTCTTAGCGACAATTTGATCATTGTTAATTATTTAATAGACTGGGGTAAGCAGCCTTGTCAGAAAATGCAGCTTTCAAACATGAAGTAAGGTTTACATTGCGTGTTTCAATGAAGATACCAGTTCTTCTGGTCACTTCTAAGTAGGTGACCCTTCAAATGTGTAGCATATTTAGAAACGCGTTCCTAGCAGCTAGGCTAGCTTTATGGTTTAGCTACCTCTACAAGTGCCTGTGCGTCTTGTCTAGACCATGCTAGAAGAACTCATAATAGAATATACAAAATTAAAGTAACCAATCAGTGAGCTTGACTGTTTTCAATTAGTCCTATCTATATATAGTTATGCATTAATCATGCCTTTATGGCTCTAAACATCAAAAGAAGTCTGTTCCGAGCAATGGAACCTCTCCGAGCATGGTATGGGTTCCTTTAACCCTGCCAGCCTTCTGCTGTTTATAGGCCTTCTTGAAATGACTCACTCTGAAAATTGTTCAGGCTCTTGTGAAAGAAAACAATAGGGGGAAATTATCTGGATTGTTGGAACATAATTTGATTTTATTCTTAAATCTTTTTTCCAGCCACAGTAGAATGAAAGTGTCACGAATGTGTGCATGTATCTATAAATATTATGCAGAAACGTACTGCTGTATATGGCTGTATAACATATGACCTGCAAGGATAAAAGATATTATCTTTGCATGATGAGATTTAAATAAACATTCCCATGCCCCAGTCCCAGATAAGTGGTTGGAAGATGAATGATGGAAATATTTTTACATGAAAATGCTTTTTTTACTAATTAATTGACCATGACAAATGCTGCAAAGTTTTTAAGATGTGTCATAATTTTTTTATTTTGACGTTTTTGAATGCTTTGTCTTCAGATGGTAAACTTCAAAGCAACATGCATGTATAGAAGTCAATTTGTAGAAGCCTTGAAATTTTGCTTAAGGTGAATACAGCCTACGGCGTGTGCTACTTCACTGTGGATTTCGGCCTTCAGTAGAATTTTGAGGCTACTACCAGCTGGCAAACTGCAAAAGGACAGAGCTCAGGAAGACTGGCATCCTTTTGCCTGTCATGTCACTGCATCATTACTGTAAGAGTTTGACGGCTGGGAGAGGCCATTTGTCTCCAGTGCTGACATGAGGCAGAAAAGATGCTGAGAGCAGTGACCTGTGGCTTGACATCTCAGCCCCCTGCCCACCTTCACTGGCAGTGACTTCAGTGTTTGATTTCCCTGTCAACGTTGTTTCAACGTTTTCACCTGGCCAAGTCTTCGACGGCACCTTAGAGGCTGGACCCCAAGAATAATAAAACTATCTAAGAGAAAATTCTTAGGTACTACCAAGTTACTAGCTAGAATTATTCAAAACTATAAAAATGTGACAACAGGATTTAGACTTTACCTCAAATGAGACCCACTTTAAGCAGATAGTTGCATTTAACACCAGGTAGGTAACCAGGTCTTTACTTCTGATTATGAATTCAGCTGAATAGGTAATACAGAGTTTGTTGTTTATGAATATTCACTGAAATGCTGAAGGCTGAAATGCACTTTGCTCTGCATGACCCCCTTGGATCCTCAGGTAAGGAATGTAGCAAACAGCACACTCACACCATGTATCTGGACTGTCGTGCTAATGGGAGACCTGGACCGAGGGATTAACTGGATGATGGAAGGTTCCTACTATAGCTTTTTTCGTCCCTGTCACTAGCCAGTAATAGAATATTTCCATTCCACTCCCATAAATTGTTTTTTACTCCCTTGTTGCTGTCATGATGCAAACCAAATAACACACATATCCAGGCCACAGATGCTGATTGAAAAAAAGACTTTGGCTAAGGGTAAATTTACCTTAGGGAATTTCATAAATCATTCCACTATACCTGTGTCAATTTCCATTAACCGCTTGTCCAATTATATCTTTTGTCATCCTACAAACTCCTGATCCATGCATCAGAAGACAACTTTTCCCTGAATTTGTGTAACGCTCTCCTTTTCAGAACAAGCTGGAATATTCCTTTCCTTTTCATGTTTTACGTCAAAAGGAATGATTTTGCTGTGTTTTGTTATATAGGTGTAACTATTCTGAACCAATTCCTCAATATGTTCTGCATGCATAACTGGGTGTTCAACTGTAAACTGACTTATCAGTGTGACTGTGTGAAATGTTCACCTTCTCATGACTTCTGTCCTGTTGCCCAGCTCCCCCCTATTAGTTAAAATGGTCATGTATGGAGTTGCATATTTGCTATTTGTATCTCATTCTGTGAGGCAACCAATTGAGTAATTAACAAAACCTGTTTGGACATCTGCATGTCCATAAGATCTTGGATGATGTCTATGCCTGTTCATCTTGCTTTAACTCGTCGTTGTAGCTCTACTAGCCAGCCTCAAAAAGCCACACCCACCTGTATCTAGACCCAGCCAATCCTACTGATGCCTCTGTTTTAGATTATGAATAATGTATGACTTTATGTTTCAGCTTTTCCACATACTAATATAAACCTGATTTTACAGTAAATGATAGGGAATAACATAGCCTCACCAGAATTCTTACATAATGTACATAACTCACACATGTTTGTTGACACAATGGACATCTGTATAATTCAGCCTGGTACAAAGCCTTGCACAGCTGATCTTCAAAATACCAAAAACTTTTGCACCAAAACCTCAATAACAATTTACAAGGTGACTTTCCTCATCTACTCACTGCACAAGGTTAGCTAGAACCCATCCCAGGCAGCATACCGCACAAGGCATGGGTACACCATGGATGGGATGCCACCACACATACATATATTACAGAAATTATGTATTGGCCTACATTAAACATTCTCTACTGTGGGACCAACAAATGGTTTCAGACTCCAAAGAACTTCCAGTGATATAAGGAGAAGATGGATGATATCCTTCAACATACAAGTAGGTACAGGGAAAGGACATGTGAATTTAAGCAGTGAGATGTGATGTATCCAGGGCCCTGCCAGCATTTCTGTGTTACTTCATTAGATGTCTACTTTGGGAGCTGGGGAGACAGATATTCCAGCATCTTCTCATACCAACGTCCACTGACAACAAGGCAGCAGCCATTGGGTTCCACTGCTATCATTAAGCACATCAAATCTGACCACACTGTACCCTGCTGCTCAACATACGCCATCTTCACTGTACCCTGCTGCTCAACATGTGCCATCTTCACTGTACCCTGCTGCTCAACATGTGCCATCTTCACTGTACCCTGCTGCTCAATATTCGCCATCTTCACCGTTCCCTGCTGGTCAACATTCGCCATCTTCACTGTATCCTGCTGCTCAACATTCGCCATCTTCACCATTCCCTGCTGGTCAACATTCGCCATCTTCACCGTTCCCTGCTGGTCAACATGGGCCATATTCACTGTAGCCTGCTGGTCAACATGTGCCATCTTTACGTGCTGGTCAACATCTCCATCTTTACTCTACCCTGATGATCAACACGCACCATCTTCACTGTACCCTGCTGCTCAACATGCACCATCTTCACAAAGCAGGGTCCCTGCAAGCATCCTCATTCGAAGGAGTTCCCACATGGTTCATGGGGTCATGCACATGTAGAAGGTCTGCTTTGCAGTTTTCCCAAGACAGGATTTTTAGCCAAGAAGCTTTGAGACATTCCGTCTTCTGTCACATTCCAGGAGCTTGCAACATAATACAATACGGTAAGAATAGTTTAAAAATAATGCAGGGAACAGACAGAAAGTGGAGAACCCAGCCTTGCATATTTTCCAAAGTGATTTCTTACTTACGTGCTCCAGATATTTGGACTAATGCTCAATGTCCTGTGTAGCTACCTAGTGAAGTTAATTCAGTCCACCTTCACAGTTGCATTCAGACCATCTGCTTTGGTTCAAACTGCACTATCACAGTTTCCAAAGCTTGCATGTCTCTCAGAATTAATAAGTTAAGCAATTATGTAGCTGTGTAATATACCTGTCCCTGACCAATTTCCATTATCCAGGGGTTAAAGAACAAATACACTAATTTTCAGTTCTCAGGAAGAGAAAATACTGTTACACTGTACAGTTGTCTCCGGTCAGGGATATATTTATATCTATTGTTGTCTTGCTCTGTTTGCTAATAACCACTTGCTGTAGTTAGCTGGTCACATCACACACATTGGAGCTGTCATGAAAAAAATTCACAGCAGCCTTGGGTATATTCCAAATCTAAATTATGACTCTCCAGCTGAGCCTGAATTTGATTGGTTTTGACAAATTCACTCAGCAACTTAGGTGATGTTTCTATAGTAGCATTTAACTTACATTTCCATTAAATCATATTACAAAATGGTGGGTAAAAGATGATAGAGGTTAGCTTGGAGGTGACGACGCTGGTGTTCCAGAGTAAAACCAAAACTCTCATTCTTCATCTGCTTTCTAAGTCTGGACGCTTTGAGACATCAGTTCCATAAACTTAAAGAAAACAGCAGCTGGTCCGAAGTTCTGTTTCTAAAAGAAGAATATGGAGCACCTGGAGATTTTAAGGGGAATTTAAAAATCCATCTGGAATATTAATATTTCCACCCCTCTCGTGTCATGTGACATGTCACTCCCTTGGCAAGGCCAACACCCCTTCGCGACTTATTTAAACTGGGGGATTTGCCCTGGTGCGCAAAAGGAGGTGGAGGAATCGATAGGGGAGCAAAAGGACGTAAGTGCAGCGCGGAGAGCAGACGCAGGACCACCGTGATTAAGCCATGTTTGGGACTTTTCCCGCCAACGTCTCACTACTTCTATGGCTTGTGTATACGGTAAGACGGGAACGGAAATTAATATTAAGTTAATTACTTTAATGAATTCATTTAACAGTTGCATCTAATATATAACCACGCGTGTGTAATTGAATGCGTCCCCATGTGGAATTTTGCGCAGTATTGACAGTCCGCACGGTGGCAACGAACGACGCTTCACTCGACTGCGTCGTGCAACGACGCATGGTAAACACGTGACCTATAAGTCATTTCACTTTAAATAAACGCTTTTCCTGATTAAATATTTCCGTGTCGCTTTCACTGCAGCGATCCAGGCCTGACATTATACTTATTCTAGTACCCTTTAATAGTGCACATTTTCGCTAAAAACTCACTGTTCTGTGGCAGCATCTTTGTCGGTGTCACGCGTAAACAAAGTGACTCCCCAAATCTTATAATGTAATTGTTACATTCAATAACATTTTTAAACGCTCCCCCCAGAAGTACAAAATTCACAGGTGATTTGGCGTGTTAGAATTTCCCGCAGCGTGTAATTATGGGTCTTATTTTCGTGATAGACTGCATGGTTCTGACTCTGGTGCTTTCTGGAGCCAGGTAGAGAGAACAGGACTTCTTTCCGTATTTTTGGGCTGATAATTTTTTTTACATTGTAATGCATATTATTTTAATCAGAATTGGAAAACGATTCTAGGCTTGTACGGTTAACTTTGTAGCGGTTGTTATGATACTTGCGGAATTGCTGCACGATAATTCAGAACGTGGAAGCTTTTTGTTAGTGGCTTTTATTTACATCATAAACTCTGCTTCATGTGCTACGCTGTTAAATGTGAAAGCACGCCGTAAATTCCTAACGGCAATGGGCACTTAATGGGGCCGCCCAGTGGACTCACGCGGTATTGCAGCCGCTGTGTAACGCGTGCAGGATTTCACAGAGCTGCGTTTCTCTTCTGGTTGCAGGCAGCAACCCAAAACTGCTCCAAGCCCTGTGAGTGTCCCTTAGAGGCCCCATCCTGCCCCATAGGTACCAGCCTGGTCCTGGATGGCTGTGGCTGCTGCAAGGTGTGTGCCAGACAGGTGGGGGAGACATGCTCTCTGCTGGAACCCTGTGACCATCACAAGCTACTGTACTGTCATTACACAGCCCTGGGAAACAGTGACACCGGGGTCTGCACGGGTGAGCACGTCAGTTATGCAGTGTTACATGACTTTGCCTTTGAACTGCAGTCTCTTCCTGTGGTTTCCCATTACATGTCCTTGTTGTGGTTTGGCCGCTGATAATTAATTGATAAATGGAACTCTGAAAGTACACGGAAGGTTTGTCTGACAGTCGCATCCCCTCCGCCCCAATGCCACAGCCCGTGAAGGCCGGATGTGTGATCTGGGTGGAATTGTGTACCGCAGCGGCGAGAGCTTCCAGCCCAACTGCAGACACCAGTGTATCTGTATGAACGGCGAGATTGGCTGCGTGCCAACCTGTGGGGGCGACGTACGCCTGCCATCACCCACTTGCCCCTACCCTCGACGTGTTCTGGTCCCTGGACATTGCTGTGAGGAGTGGGTGTGCGACCCGGTACCCAGCGATGGCCACCTGCAGTCCAGCGTGCCTGGTACGTCCACACACAGTATACCACTCTGCTTTTGATTAATGCTGTCTGAGGCTCTGCCTAATGCGGTAAGATGAAGATGTCCACAAGTGTGACCAAACGTCCTGTCGGTCTGACATGATTGTGACACAGCAATAGGCACACTGGTAGCTGTTACGAGGCATGCCGAGTTGCAGCCAAAGAAGCAAAAACTGTCACTCGCTCCTAAGGATCATTATTACCATCACCTGAATCACTTTTGGGAGACAGAAGAGCCAAACCCCACCCACTCCTGCACTTAGCCAATTATATTAAACCTTCCCAAAGTTTGAGGCTTTGAATAACCTCAAAAGACCGGCAGCCTGGAAAGCTCAGTTAATGCTCCTTCACCAATTTGCACTGACTTAAGACCTGTTTACTTGCTCATCCAGAGTCAGGTGATATGGAATACCCAACTGGGAGCCCAGGCATTTAGGAAGGACACTCTTGCTACCCAGATGTTGCCAGATGCTCTTCCAGGGCTCACAGATGTGTGTCCCCTTCTGCATGTGTTTTTGCCTAGCTTACGGAGATGCCCCAGCCTATGGCCTGGACGCTGAGGGCCCACAGGATAACTGCATAGTCCAGACCACCAGGTGGAGTGAGTGCTCCACCACCTGCGGCATGGGAGTCTCCACCCGCGTTACCAATGACAACGAGGGCTGCCAGCTGGAGAAGCAGAACCGCGTCTGCATGATCCGGCCATGCGAGGCCAAAGTGGGGACAGCTATCAAGGTGGGGCCCCGGCAAGGCCAGCACCACCGTGCAGTGGCTGGGCATTAGCCACATGATCAATTTGCTAATCAGAATTAGTTTTCTAAACAACTTGCTACTGTATTAAATGTGAGCCATATGTTTTTGAAGCTGTACTTTTAGGGCACTAGTTCATTTTATGTGCAGAAGGTCACTGAGGAGTACAGTGGTAGCTCTGACTGTCACATTGCCTTAAATTCCACACGGTGCCCTAATAGTGGGAAAGCATAGGGTGGGTGAAGGACACAGTTGGAGTGGAAGAAATTTGCAAAGTGCCTTGTAGCAGAAACTCTGCATTCGGTGATGTGACAGCTGGTCATGTCCATCTGCAGAAGGGGAAACGGTGCCTGCGGACCCCTAAAGCCCAGCAGGCCATACACTTCCAGCTGTCAGGCTGCACAAGCGTGCGGCCTTACAAGCCCAGATTCTGCGGGACGTGCACGGACGGTCGCTGCTGCACCCCCAAGGCCACCGTCACCGCCGAAGTGGAGTTTCGCTGCCCCGAGGGTGACGGCTTCCGTCGCAAAATGATGTTCATCAAGTCTTGTTCCTGCCACCGCGACTGCCCCCGGGACAACGACATCTTTCTTGCCACACACTATCACCGAATGAGTGGGGACTACGAGATTAGCATGTGAGGACCATGCTCACAGCCTCTGATGCCAAGTACAAATGGACGCATTCTGGCGTTCATATGCAAGCACACAAACACGTGTTCTATTCATACGCATGCAAAAGCACACATCACGCATGCTCCACACGCACACACACACACACATACATACAACCTGCACTTATCACACAAAGACATGCATTTTTCCCATGTCTTGTCATTCCCAGACCAGAGAGTTTCCCCTCTCACAGGCTCCAGGTAGTCTCTTTACACAGAGCCTATAAATTAGTTATTTATCAGTACATAGCCCAGAGCACTGAAAACCTTAATGGAAACACATCTGGCTGTGTATCAGGCTTTCAGTTTGAGGCACAAGAGTCACCTGGGATGGATGTACCTGGAAAGCACAGTAGTGACTTCACTGAAGGACCAGGAAGGACCAGGATGGCTGCCCTCTAGAATGCCCCAGCAGGGTTCAAGCAAATTCTAAACCAAAGAACAACACATTTAAAAATGTGGCTCATTTGACAATATACTGTTTATTACTTAATAGTATTTATATTTTAATTGAAGGAGAATCCTTGTAAATACTGTAAATAGGCCTTGTACAGTTTTGTACCATATTTATATTGAATTCACAATTTCAGCAGTTGTACTGTATCTCTGTTTGAACTGCACTCCCTTGCCTATAGTGCAGTTTATATTCCCTCCACTTTTTCAGCTTCTAATAAAAGCTTATATTTTTTGATACATTCCCATCCTTCTGCTTGAATTCCTTTTCACTGTGTGTCAGTGCTTCTCAAAAAACTACATGCATTAATTGGATGCCTGTCATGCCTGCTTGGTCAGTCCCCCCATGCATGCTCTGGAGATTGAAAAGTCCTAGACTTATGAAACACAACATGAAACCTCAGATTCTTATGGGACAGCAAAGAGTTTATGCATAGAGGAAGAAACAGCAATGTTTCATACGGTGCTAATGTAATGTGACTGGTTGACGCTTTTTAAGTGTGTAACTTCGATGATTGAACCATTTAAGATATGTAATGGGTGAATGCTTCCAGGCACCAGTCTTCATTGCTCGTGGACTTTGCACATTCACAGCCTGTGATAGATGGATGTATAGGAGATGCTCGTGATTGTTTATATACGAGTGGTTCTTTAGAAACCATGTCCATGTAGCATCACTAAAGAGGCCCTGTGAGTTCAGTGAATGATGGTCAGGTCTGCACATCTCGATGTCTCTGAGCAGAACCCCACGGCAGCTCGGTCATGCTGAGTTTCATCTCGGTGCAGGGATTTTAGGTTGTGTGGGACCATTCTGTCTGAGACACTGCAGATGTCTTCTGGTAAATCTATTTCCATGGCATCTAAGTACCAGACTGCATGGTATTGTGTCAGTCTTTGTTTCTTGTACGGAAGCTTTCCACACATTATATCAGCCACTCATTCGCAGACATACTGCATTCATTATCTTCACCCAGGACACTTTGTCCTCAAACTTCACTGGATTTCAGCCCAGCACTTGGTTTTAGAAAGAGGACCAAACATTACACACTGGGCCAGGTTAAAATCTAACAGTAGGCCAGCTGAATAATAAGAAGGAAAGAGAACGAGGCTCACTGAGATACATGGAATTCTTAGCTGCAAGACTCACTTTGGAAATGAGGACGTTTCACTCGTGTCCTTCCACAGGACACATGTGGCACTGTATTTTGGTGTTAGTCTGTTTACTTAGGACTACTTTTCAGATGGCGAAAGATGACATGCAGCTGGAGACAATGTGGAAAGTCGTGCAATACCTGTATTGATAATGTTAATGTCTGTTTTCAGTGGACACCTTCCCAACTCTCCATGAAGCTTGGTTTGCATGCCTTCTCAACACAATCAGGAGTTATGTCTATATAATTCAGTTAGTTAATGATATTCCCCATGAGTTTCAATGATGATTTCAAATACGAAAGTATAATGACAAACACTTGTGTTTTGAATATTAGATCAAAACATGTACAGTTAAATGTCGAAGTTAAGAATGAAGACTAAATAATGTCATATCTATAGAACATCTGATATCATATGTGATATCATATCTAGATCATATTTATTTATTATTTCCAAGAGTGAAAAAAGGTACATTGGGCTACAGAGCATTCTCCTACAGAGCTCCACAGCTGTGGGATGGTATTCCAGCAGCAGTGTGGGACTCTGGTTCAAGTCTTGGCTTATACACCTGTTTAGTTTAGCTTACAGAGACCTTAGGTAGTTACTCACTCCCCAACTAGGCTACAGTCTGAGGTGTACAGTTGGGTGGGGATCAGTGCCATTGACTTTGGATGAACTGTCTGTCAGTGCTGCCACTCCTGCTTTGTTGCTGTGTGTTGTTGGAGTGCTGGCGTACGAACATTCTTCATGCCTGTGTCCCCACTGGCCTCTCCCTCATAGTTATTCTGCCTTTTTCACATGGGTGATATAGGTTTTGGGGAGTTTTTGTTCTTCAGTAAATCACAAGATCACTTGACAACTGTGTATTTGTTTACTCAGGTTGTCTTCTGTCTTATACTAAATTTGTTTGGAGATCAGAAACAATTAAGTGTTGTTAATAAACAAAAATAGAGAAACTTAGGAAGGGGGCAAATACTTTTTCACGGCACTGTAAACAGAACACTGCACCACCAGTGGAGAATCAGGCTTTCATTGTCTTTACAGACTAACGGCAGTTTCCCGTGAAGGTGGAACACTTGATAAACTGGCAGGTCTGGCAGGTATTTGGTGTAATTAGGATGGGGCAGGAAGTTGGAAGATTTCTACTTGTATAAAATTGAACATAAGCCAGCTAAAATGTGTATTGGTGTTTGTGGTTATCTGGAACCAAAATGATTTTAATAGGTTTTTTTGGATTTGTAGTTTTTGGCTGTCATGCATGGTTTTCTGGACAAAGAAAGTCACTGGCTTTAATGCGTCCCAAGATCTGGGGTCACAGTTGTCTTGGGGGAGGGAGTGGTTTTGCCTACAATGGCCACAGTTGTGGGTTCGAGCTTTTTGGGTTTTTTAACGTTTTAAAAACGTTCCTACAACGCTCTTTTTTGATTAAGTTTTCCAATCCACGTTTTAAGAACGTTAGAGGAATGTTAGCAATAAAACGTTATAACCGAACCTTTTTAGAACCTAATGTAAACGTTATTGACAGTTGTGGGAACGTTCCTTGTTTGCTGGGGTCACACAATTAGGGCAATAAGACTGTTCACAAACCCCAGTGAAATTTATATTTGACATAATTGCGTAACGGAATCTTGAAAATATACACAAAAACTTAGAATAGTAATTATCAAACGAGTTAAAATATTTGGTATTGGTATGGATATTACTAGTTCATTAAATTAAAAATTAAGCATCGTTGATCTCTAGCGTGGTACAGAACATCGTAAGACCCTCTTCACGATAAGTACACGTTAGGCATGGAGAGGTCCTTAAATGCATTTCCCCAGTATGCTAATATATTTTATTTGCTAACTTTCATAGTACATGGTGACCTTTCCGTTTTGTGTTGCGGTGCATTACTGCGTGGGACGACCCATAACGTTTAATGGTAACACTGAATGGTCCAAGTAGCCGTCCCTGGCGCTGCCGTTGGACAGTCATGCCGAGCCGGTGTGGGACGACCAGGTTTCCAGGGGCAACCGGAGGTACACAACGGTGTCCGTAATGAAAGACGGATGGGAGCTTTCTGTGGATGGTTATACAGTTCAGATTGGTAAGATGTGAACTGTAGATATAAAGATAATGGTATTGTCACTGTGCTGGCCGTCGGAACCTGAATGTGCGTCCAGGTTGCCGTGATAGCCTCCTTGTTTACGTGCAGTCAGATCTTTAAATGAGTCTGATGTCCCGTTTTCCTTATACGACCCTCAGGACCATGAGCTCTCCGCTGACTCTACTTGGTAAAAACAGACGAGTTCCCCTGTCTGACGTCCGGAATGTCTGGTAAGTGTCGTGGCTCGTTTTGTCGTGTTTCATTTCATTCTCAGACCAGTCAGACGGTGGTTGTGGTGTAGCCGTGATGCATTGCTTTTTGTCTGTCTTAGGAGCAGGGAAGTACTTCACAAAGATGACGACACACGTAAGCACACAAAATCTTACTACACTTTCACATAGCAATTAAAGATCATTGTGGGTGTAGTAGGCTTTGTAGCGTTTACACTCCCTTTCAGGGAGTGTTATGACTAATGCAGTGAGAAGGTCCTGTTTGTGTGATTAGAGCGTGAAGCTGTGGTGCCGGATGGCACCTCCACCACAGAAGTGCACCAATCCATCTGCACAGTCACCGGGGAATCCACTTCACAGTTAAAGGCCAAGCAGAAAAAGAGCGCCAACAACGGTAATGTTAAGTTTTACATTCGAGGCCACCTCCAAATCAGGGCATGCTCTCGTTGTTTTCCCTATTCCAAAAGTACCCAAGTTGATATGTCATTAGAGAGCATCCCCATTAACAGCCTCCGTCCCAGAGGCTAGCTTTGCTGGAGACAGCCATAGCAGCGAGGTGCCCTTAAGTGATGCAGTGCATTATACACCATGCTGTGTCTAGATGGCACGGTGCGTTTAAATGATGGCGTGTTTTTTGGATCGTTCTGCTCAGTGATGTGTAGATTCTAAAGCTGTCTGAGTGCTCCTGTCTTTAAGAGTAAAAGTAATAGATGAAAGTATTGAAATAAGGCTCCACAGTTATGTCATTAGCTTTGTGAATTTTGCTTTTATTGCTGTTAAATCTTATCTTAAATCCTTGTAGTGAATTTGGGAATGCATGGACACATGCCTGCCTTACTTTGTCCTGTCAGCTTCCCAGGACAGGTTCCAGTTTATCATCACCATAAATGGTCAAGTCATTGCTGAACATGTATGGATAAGGAGAGAAATTGCTGTAGAAATCTGAGCAGCCAGGTTATACTAGGGGGTCCATGCAGACACAATCATATCCACTGTTACATCATGGTCCCTCTGCCTCCAGGCTCTGGTCTCAGCGACTTAGCGCTGATGTCCACAATGATGCAGAAACTGGGCCAGCTGGAGCACAAGGTGCACAGGCAGGCCATGGAGATCCAGCAGAAGGTGAGCCAGAACCAGTGTTTCCTTGGAGACACACAGCTGTAAAGCTGTCATTCACCCATGTCACCAAAGGTGGAGCTGCTCATTTGGTACATTGTTGTCTTAATCAACAGTCATAGCATACACCAGGTTTGCTTGGCTCAATAATCTGTGTATCTCATTAAAAAAAAAAAAAAACAGTAAGCAAAATGATCTGCAGTATATTTCCTTGTTTGTAGCAATTCATGCTGCTTTTCTGCTTTGGTTTCCTTTTTTTGGCACTCTGACTTTGTAGGACAAGAAGATCTTAATCCTGGAAGAGAAGCTGAAACTCCTGAACTGGACAAGAGGTAACCTGGCAAACCTCAGAGCCGTCACTGTTTAACGCAGTCAGGCCCCGTACCAAGGTGTCTCACACACACACTGACCGCATCCTGTTTGTGGTGCCGCAGAGAAACCCACCGAGCAAAATCGAATACAGGACCTGGAAGCAGCTTGTCTCAGCCTTCAGGAGCAAGTGTGGGAGATGGAGGTGAGAAGGCACCTCTACCTTCTATCCGCATGGGCGTCACTCTGTGTGGGGGGGATCAGTGGGTTTACTGTTCCCAGTAGGTTTGGTGATCGGCACCCAGAGCTGTGAGTTGGAAGGTCCTGTGATGTAAATTCAAAAGTAGAGCCTGCATCAAAACCCACAGTATGGAGGATGACCCACCGTAGAGCTCCTCTAAAAGTGCGGGCTACGAGTGTCTCACGCTTTACTCACACCTGTCTGGTATGAGGAAGAAGATGCCGACAGCTGAATCTGTGTTTCCATGTGTTAAAGGAAGACCATTTACAGAATGAACTCTTGTGAACTGCTAGTGTGGGATTTTCACTGGTGGTAAAATCAAAATATAAAGAGGAAGAAGATGAAAGGAGAATCCAGACAAACTCACACCTGTGTGTAGCATAACTGCCTGTTTCACAGGGATTACGTAACTAATACTCCACATAAATGATACTGTAATGCTGTTTCCTAGCTACAGTGCTTATTTTGGTAAGAGGAATTGCGTAGACTTAAACATCCCATGACGATAGCCAGGATAAACAGTTGCTCAATGGATGAGCAGTGAAAACATTAAGATAACATTTCTTCTGTTAACCTTTTAACAAGTTCACCTTGTATAAAGTCTGTTCATTGACAAAACAACCCATTCTTAATGCCATGCTGAACAGTTTATATAATTACATGAGTGTGGCACTTGTAAGTGCTCTGGATGTATGATCTTCTGCACAGCGGTTCCTGAATGATTACGGCATGATCTGGGTGGGCAGCAGGAAGGGGAGTGATCTGGAAAACCAAGAGGAAGAACATGGAGACTACCAGGAAAGAGCCTGTGATATGACCTTCTGGCGACCTGGTAGGAGGGTTGCTCCTGGGGTGAAGTTCTGCCTTTGTTATAAGCTAACCTAGATTAAGAAACACTTTTGCCTCGGTAGAAACCCGTTACTAGAACGAAATAGAATGCTTTGTCATTCCATGCCTGTACATACGACGAAACACCCACTTGGTTCTCTCTCATCAGCAACATCAGTTGAATTGTTTTGGACAATTGCTGCTTGTCAGCACTGTAGGGGTTTATTGCCATGCTTTAAAATAACTCCTAGGAGGATTCCTGGCTCTGCCATTAGAGAAGAGTTAAAGCAACGTTAGCAGGATGTTGCAGAATCCGTCTGAAGGCTCTTTTTAGCCTTTTCGCTTAATTCCTAGCTTGAGTGGTGGTCTTTGCAGGTGCTGCTGTGACCAGGGACTTCTGCGTGAACTTTGACGTGGTCCTCCAGAGTATCCAGGATTTGAACACCCTGGCTGGGGAGGGGCAGTGCCACGTGGAGGTCACTAGAGTGGGTGCCCGATTGACCCACCAAGCCCTTGTACCCTCCGTCCCCCTTACTCTCTACAGAAATGGTATTCTGATGTTCGAGGGACCCTTCCGTTCCTTCCAGGAACCCAGCACACAGGTACTTCTGATCATGGAGATCATATGCATGTTGTGTATTTAATCTGAATGCTCTTATTACACTATATGTAGGGACACAGATTTGATGTCTGGGCCCAAGACTCAGTGGCTGCTGGTCTGTTACTTGAACTTCAGATTATATGATTTGTAAGATGGTTAGACTTTCATAGTTAAAGCATGATTCATTAAGGGTTTACAGACGTATGGCGTAATCGATTTAAGTGATAGGTATGGCCCATGCTGCCGTGACGTCTCTGCAGTGAGATGGGGATGTCTCCTTTTCCTCACACCCACGCAAACATTTAATTGCAGCAATGCATTATGGACCTGATGGATGGGTATTTCCCCTCTGAGCTGCGAGAGAGGTTTCCAGATGGCGTGACCTTCCAGGTGGGTGTCTGTGTTTAAGTAAAATTTTCCACAAGGCAATAATAAATCTTAAATTACACATTGTGGGTATGTACTCGTAATTTAAAATAGACTTAATCAATTAGTCAGTCTTTCTTTTTGCCAGTTACATGTTTTGCAATAGGGATTATAAATCCTATCCTGACCAAACTCACTGTGAGAGCTCCATTAAGGTAGGAACCCCCCACTGAGACCTGGAGTACTCAGTCTCCAGATCCCCATACTGGTACTGCATATGTAATCGGTATTTACTGACTGCAGGTGACTGACAGACGGGAGGAGGAGTTCAAAGAGAAGCCGAAATGGACAGGGTTCCCCGGGAAGGGGTGTTCTGTGGGTGGAGTTATGGAAAACACTGACTCAGGGATAGCCAACCTGGACACGCCCTGTCCAGTGCCAGGTGTGTAGCTGATGGTTCTTTCTCCAGCTGCCTTTTGGACATGGATGTTTGTAGAGATGTAGCCCTCAGCTGGAGATTAGCATGGTACATACGAGCAAATCCGGGTGTAAGTGGTTAGGGTTCCCATGTTTGTCATATGTAAAGCACATTATAAGCCATTTAACTCACTGACCTGAGCAGCAGAACTGACAGCGATGGGGCTCCCCGGGTCTGCTCACACCTCTGGGTCGTTCCCTGGCAGGTGGAAGCAGGCGAACAGAATGGTTTCTCCAAAGGCTGCCAAGGAGGGTCGTGAGAGCGGGCAAAGTGATCGATGTTCGGGAAGCGGTCAAATCCAGCCTGCAGGTAAGACAAAGTACTGCTCGGTCTTAATGACGTTCTCGTAACGTTAGTGTGAATTTTATTTCCGGACACCTGATTGAGTTGTCAACCAGCTTGTTTGTTGGGGCAGGACACATCCTCACCAGACTTGTCACATGACCCACAGGTCTCCTCAGATTCTTCCAGCAGTCCTGCGGTGACCCTCATAAACACATCCACTCTACAAGACTCCAAATTCAGGTAGAATCTCCATATACTATGGGAAATTTAGAGATGACAGTTAGCCTAACGGCTTGTTTTTGGACTGTGGGAAGAACCCCTCGAGACATGGAGAACATGCAAACTCCACCCACACAGAGCATAGGCTGGATTCAAACCCCCAAGCCTGGAGGCGTGGCAGCAGTGTGCCACCAGGCACCCCGTCATTTGTGGGTATACTGTGTATGGTTATTCATGCATTAATATTGGCAGCTCTAAGGCAGTGGGCACTGTTTAGGGTGTTGCCATCTGCAAGCTTTACGTTACAAGGCACTTTTTGCCACTGAGCTCCTGCTTGTGAGAAGGATCTGGAATAAAGGTCAGGTCCCAGGAGAGACCCTTTAGAGTGAGAGGGACTGAAGCTGATCCACAGTAGGAGGGACTCAAACTAAGTAATGACATGATGCAAGGGAAAAGTTGTAGAAATTAGAACTTTCCAAACCAGTACTTAGCACACAGGCGTAGAGAAGTATATCTGGAATGAGAACAACTCCACCTTACTTTTTCCATTATGACTGACATTACAGCAGACGACTGGATGTTGATCACCTGACTTGCTGTGCTGCCCCATTTAGCCTGGCTCAGCCCCAGAGGAGAGTCCTCTCTGGTGATGTCACCTCCCTGCGTGTCCGCTCTGAGGACGGAGAACACACATTCGTCCTCAAGATGCTGTCCTCTGACACCATCGGCCAACTGCGTTACTACCTGGACAGGCACCGGTGAGTGGAGTGGTCTGGCACAGTCCACAGTGAGGCCCTGGTTATAGATGTCATTAAGGCACAACTGGTCTCTGCGCAGTCCACTTTCAGCCATTAATAAAGATTCACATTCAAGGAGGTGTGAATAGTAGTATGGAACGTGCTAGCAGAACACAGGTCAGTTGTAGGATGCGATAGTGCTACATTACCACAAGGTGGCAGTAAGTAGCCATTTTTCTACTTTCCTTGAGTGCCGGAAGCTGCAAAGAAGCTGCAGTTGAATGTAAACTCATGTAGGGTACTTCGCTAAATTTCACACTGCACTGAAAACTCTGCTGTCTCTGGATTTGCATTTAGAAATGTTATGAACTACGCACTTTTTTTCTAGAACAGAAAACTTGGGTGACGTTTCATTCGTAATGACATTTGTGCCACTTTTAAACCCTCTGGCCAGGTGGCATACGTTATTGTAAATAGTGACAAAAGTGGTAATTCACAAGTTGTGATGCCTTAGTGTGCATGTTTGGCAGTTTGTGGCAACTGAAGTTCCTCCTCTTCCTCTCCTCTGACAGAAGCTTACAAAACACATCATATGACATACTGAGCACCTTCCCTCCACACCGCTATGACAACGACGACCAGACGCTTCTCAGCTGTGGTCTGATGCCCAGCGCCGTGTTGCTGTTGAGAGCCCGAAAAACCCACGAGAATCCCTGAGGCCTCCGTGATTCGAATAAACCTCAACGTTGGTTCCGTTCAACAAATTCGCATTTCACTCACTATCTATGTAACATGGCCTTTTTTTTTTTTTTTTTAAACTGAAGCGATACTTGTAAATCATACCTTCCATTTCTGGGAGAGGAAACTTGGAAACAGTTTCCCGTCTGTCTTCATTTGGGCTTTCCCAGGCTACATAATCAGCCCTTACTCCACCCCAAGTACCACATCAGATTAAATGGTCTTTACGGCCCCACGGGCTACCTACCTTCCCAGGTTTAGAGTAGCGTTTGTGTGGAGTGATTTATAAAAAAAGATTGGTTTTGCCGTAACTACACACCTGTACGTACACTCTCTCCCTTCCAAGATCTGTGCTTGTTGTAAATGCACCACTTTTGCTAGTCACTCAGCAGTCCACCTGCTTCCCACTGCAGTTCCTGTGTATGCTCTGCTTGTCATTATCCCTCTAAACGTGTCGCTTCTCTCACCCTGGGGCCAGGGCCTTGGCCAACAGTGGACAGCTTAACTTTGTTTTTAAAGGTCATGTCACTGTGCCTAATAGCCAATAGTAAATGCTGTGAAAAGCCATGTGGGATGCATGTGTGAGTATGGCTCAAGGCCTGTGACCTCCAACCAGCTCTCCATCAGTTCAGAAAACAAGGCACTGTGTGTAAATCTGACCAGAAATGAGTCACAGGTTCACTGGTCGAAAATAAAAACACGCAGCATCTTATAGTCAGACCATGGGTAACAGATGTGAGTGGGTTGAGTGTGAAAGATCCACTTATTCACAGCCTTCCTTCTTTCTTGCTGTTTCTCCCTTTGGTTGCAGTAGAAAGTTGGGTTTTTTTTAGCTGAAGGGATCCTGGAGCCACCGGGAAGCTACTATCACAGCAGGAATACACCAGTAGAGTCAAGCAAAACAGCCCTGTTTTTAAAGCCAATTCCCTGTACAGCTCACACATGAATCAGCAGCAGCAGCCTCAAACATCCATGATACTTTTCAATTGTTCTGGCAACATCCAGCTTACTTAGCCTTCATGCTCGTTCCACCTACTGCTTATCAGGTGCAGGTAAACCATGACCCAAAGTGATTCACATCATGCTGCCCCTGCCCTGGAGCTCCATCACAGACACACTGGTGGTATATAGACCCACCTGAACAATAATGACATACTGTACACAGCGGAGAGGGAAAGGAAGTACATGAACACACTTGATCTGGGTACCTCACCCATGCTACATTTCAAATTTTTTTTTTATTAGACAAAATCCACCGCGAAGCAGGACTCCAAAAAGCCCATTAGCAATATTCTTCCAATACAGCATGGAACATTCTGGGTGAAAGGAACAATACTTTGTTCAGGGTCAAATGGTTGCAGCCATGATAACTTGTCTTGATAGATGACATTGGCACTAGACTGAATAGCAGAGATGTTCCAACCTGCCCTGGTTCCACTGGGTAGGATAGGATCCCAATGACTTTACAAAGAACAACCATAGTTACAAACTAACATCAGCACCCCTAACTGACCGAATTTACTGCACTGCAGGCGAAACGTTCAGTAGGACAGTTTGCACACAAAGACAGCTTGAGAGATGAAGGAATGTCTTCTCAAACTGAGCTGGATCGTCCTTATGGAGAACTGCAGCAATCCTGGGTTACCTCACAAAGTGCTGAAAAGGTCCACAATTCAGTGCTGCTTTGGAAAGAGAGAACTGGAATCTCCAAAGAATGAAAAGTAGATTAAAAGTAGCAGTATTATTTCTCTCAATTTGGTCATTGACGATGTCTCTGTAAACCAAGAATAGATTAACGTGGTCCTCCTTCTCCTAACTACCACACATCTAACTTTTAATTCAACCAACAGTAACGGCTTAAGACATTAGTAGAAGATTAAGACATAATCACATTGGTTAAGGACTATAGACAATAAAGGGGCGGGGGGGGGGGCCCTTCCCAATTCGGAGTAAATTCCATTCAAGGGGCCCCCATTCCGCCTGAAAACATGGTATAATCGCGTGCTTGTTGATTGGTCAGCTGGCGTTTTCGGCTTTTGT
>JAACJT020015467.1:0-36196 GCA_009936485.2 Gymnarchus niloticus | reverse complement strand
CAAAACACACCATTTTAAAGATCTAAACATACAGTGAGACAACAAAAACACAACAGTTTAAAGAACTAAATATACAGCAAGACAACAAAACACACCATTTTAAAGATCTAAACATACAGTGAGACAACAAAAACACAACAGTTTAAAGAACTAAATATACAGTGCACTGAGAAAGCATTCAGACACCTCTACTTTTTCACAATGTTTTTATGTTGCAGCCTTATGGTAAAATGTTTAAATTAATTTTTTCCTCATCAGGAACTCTCTTAACAAACCTTTTTAACTCGTCAGTGTGCGTTCTCTGTGCATACGTGTTCTGCTATCTGTTTGCTCTACTCTCCTCCCACTGCTCTATTTTTCTGTCATCGTGTGATTGCATGTGCAGTTTCAGTTGACGTGTACGCCACGCTTCACCTTGTTCTTCTAGCGAAGCTCAAAATTTTCTGAAATATTTTTTTTTCCTATCAATGGAAGGATTTAAAGTCATTTTACTCTCTTCGTCATCCCGTTACAATCCAATTAGCCAAGCATTGCCTAATGAAGGGTGTAGTGAAAACTCTTCCCGTCTGCATCTGGCGTGCAATCTGTCTTTACCCCGTCAATTAACAGAGCAGCCACATGCAGCTTCTGATCCTCTCAGGGTGCCAATGAAAACTAAATGAAAATCTGATCTCACTGTCATTAATTCACTGACGCACGCCTACAGCAATTTCACATAAGTGCGTTTTGGGGGAGAATTCAAAGCTGTCATACACGGCTTTATTAATTATTGTGCTAGGGGTATCGCACTGTTTATTAAAATTACCTTACTGAACATTCATCTTCACTAGATGAACTGAAACAGAGGCCTCATTATGAGTCTGTGTCTTAATGCAGTCTTTTGTTAAAGAAAGTACATTGTGGCTCCACCTCTGACATTCCTTCAACACTGTCTCATTGGAGAATGGGTAGATTGACACACATAACACCAAACATCTCTTAAATGGTACATAAGTTAATGCTGTTGTCACACAGCCCTTAGAAATAGCACAGGAGTCAGTGTCACATTGTCCAACATTCTGCTAGTCTGCTATCTTATTCTGCAGTAATGACACTCTTAAAGGCAAAGAATGAAATAAAGGAAGTCTTGCCTTATTGGATGGCTCTGCCCCCTTGATATACAAAAAAGCTCAACAACCCTGTCATTAAAATTCCAGCTGACTTTTAGCCTTGGGATCTGGTTTCCCATTGATCTGAGCCCATAATCCATAGGAAAACATCTGGGCATTGATTGTCTTATTCGATGGGAAGATCTAAGTTTTAAGGAAGGGTCCACAAGATAGTCTGGGGCAGGGGGGAATACAGAAGCCGGAGTTCCTGTGTGATGTGGCAACAAGATTAGCACTCCTGCTTTGCGCAGTCGATAATATGAAAAACCAATGCATGTAAAGGGCTGGTTTTCTCTGTCCACAGGCTTATCTCCAGGCTGTTAATCAGACCAGCTGTATGAAGGCCAGACTGGGCTCTGTGCAAGGTAAGACTATCCTTGTGATGTAGTACAGAGCTACACAATAGATACAGAGTGGTAATCATGTTGTGAAAATTCCCCTTCAGTGTTTTCATCCCTCTGAACTTCTGGAATTATTTAAAACCAAACTTCTCTTTTGTAAACACTAATGTGCATATTAACCCTGGATTGGTGTATACATTCTGCCAAATGTTATAATGTACACTTCAAATCCTAATGGCAAAGTTCCTCAAATTTTAAATGGTATATGGATTACAGATCGGTGGAGTTATTCAGGAAGCATTTCAAGTAAGACTGCATAGGTTAAAGGTCCATTAAAAACTGTAGGTAACCACTGCCCATTTTTATTGACTCAGTCATGCAGAAGTGTGCTTTTCTATTTGCAGATGCCAGCCCCTTCTTCTGTAAAAAAAAAAAAAAAATACACAATTTACCTAAGTGATGCTCTTCATTTGTTGAGATGCTGTTGACACTTTGCTGGTTTTCATTCATTCTAATAACATGTCAGCTAGAATTTTCAAAATGTTTGTGATGGCTGGGGTGGAAAATTTCTTACAGGTCAGCTTCTCATCTACTTATCTCTTTTTAATTTCTTTCTTAGAAAAAGTCATCACAGGAGTCTCAGGTGGTTAACCATAGCCTACGATACTCACCTACTATAAACCATGTAAAAAATGGCGTTTGGAATAGCAACCATGTAATATTGCCTGTTTTTCTGACTGCCAGTGCTGCCAAGGCCTGAATTTAAATAATCCTCACTCCGAGTCCTTCAATCAGGGACCAATAAGAGCAGAGAGCTCATACAACTGCTTTGCTCCAGCCTGAGTCTCTGTCTCATAAACCACATGTCACTCACTGCTCTCATTTTCTGCTTGTCATCAGAATTTAATTTTGATGAAGATGAGCTGAGGGTCCTGTTGACTCAACCATATAATGAGTCAGAAACAATGAAGCAGGAAGGCGGTTGTCAGTCAACACGAATGGCGGCTGCTAATGTGAGGGCTGACTGGATAGTGGGTTCGAGCACAGAGACCAAGGGACCATACGGGCAGGTTAAAGTGGGTAGCTGAGGCAGTCTTTACCGGGGGTTTGTGGGAGGCAGGGCACAGCAACAGATTAGCACAGAAAGGACCAGGGAATGTGATGAGGCAGAGTTTCAAGGAGACCAGTACAAGGCCCACCATACTGTAGCACAAAAGAGCATATTCAAGGACTGAATATAGGCAGCAAGGCACAGGGAGACTAAATAGGCCTAGATAATGGAGTGAGTGGCAACAGGTGTGGAATGGGGTGACTGGTGGCAGGTGTGTGGGGGAGGGAACGCAGACCTGAGGCAGTGCAGGAGTGACCCCTGGTGGCGTGCAGCGGAGAGCTAACATCAAACGCGAGACCGTTTTTCTGTCTTGAGAAAGCAGTTTTAATGTGCTTCTATAGTGAACTCCAGTATAACACACGGCTAAGAACAAGTCAGCCATTGCACTACAAGAAAAAACTGTTCTGTTTTTCTCCTTGGCTTTTCTGTTTACCTGCTGCCAGCCTAGGTGATTCACAGATTACAGGTGAAGGTTCTAAACACACTAAGTACTTACTCTGTGTCTGCTCAGTTTATTGAACTGGGTGGTTTCATGTTACCCGTTGGTGTGTTTCTTATGTTGCAATGTACATGTCCAGCTGTGAGAGTTTCAGTGCATTTTCTGTTTGTGTACTGCCTGTGATTGAATGCCATTTAGATTATGTAAGAAATATTTCAGCTAAAATGTTATCAGGGAAGGACATTTTTATTGAGAAATTCATTCATATTGACTTCCCCTTTTATTGAATAAGCCCCCTCCACATTCATGCCCTTGTTCCATTCAGTGACACGAATGCAGGCCCCAACGTGAACGAGACTCCTCACCTGTTCTGTCAGGGGATCTAGATGTACCCACTTGGCAGTACACCTCTGCAAGATGTTTCCTCACCTTCTGACATCTGTTACATAACAATGAAAGCAACCCGTTAAAATGAGGTGTCGCTCAAAATGGCTGTAGCACTTCCTTAACCCGTAACCTGTTGCCGATGTGCTTACTTGCATGCAACACAAACATATCAAGTCATTTTACTAGGATGTCCCACAACAGATTCTTTGGACCTAGTATATATGAGAAATTAATCTCCTTGAATTCATAAAAGGAATAATTTATCTGCTTTTAATGGTTACTGCCTCAAACACTGCATTAGGGGGATGCTGGCAGGGATAATGGTTACTTAAAAAATCCTGCATGATTCTGAGCAAGCATGAAAGACTTTTAAATTTGTTGCTCTGTGGAGGTGGAGGGATTATGACAACAGGAGACAGAAAACACACTCAACACAAGACAGACATCAGCTACCAAACTCTGATGTTCACTGCATGTTGATGTAGGATATGTATTAGAGTAGATCCGTCCCATATCCCTAATCACTGTCACATTCTTCTGGTAGCCTCGGTTTATAAGTGACAATCACCACAATAATTAAACCTTCCAGCCTGACAGCGAATGAAATTAGAGAGAAGCAGTTACTTTCAAGCACTAAGCTATTCAGTTGGTGAGAGTTCCTCCTGTTTGATCAGCCAGTGTCCAATAAAGCTTTTTAGAGGCCAGTTTAAGACTTTACAGGTAGCTGAACTGAGGCTCTCCTTAAGGAAACAGTGCACTTTAGGATGAATATTAACCTGAGTTGAATATCCTCTTCATAACTGCTTCACCCTGCTATGTCTTGTATTTTGAATAACAATCAGGCTGTGTGGAATAACTGGTGAGTTAAAGGATTTTTGACATTAAAGAATAATAAAATCAGTTTAAATCGATAACGGAATAGACATTTTTATTTTATTTTAGTGCTGACTGAGATGTAATTACCTTTAGGTCTTCTAATCCAGCGCCCACTACAGGTGGGGTACTGAGAGGCTAGGTCAGTGTTATAAATAAATTTTACTGCGGAGAAGCATATTCGTTTTAGCTTAATTTGTTCCAATTCTACGTGTGATGCATTGTCCATGCAAGCCAATGGCATCGTGTGGTAGAGATGAGGAGGGAAACATGTGGGGAGAGGGGAGAGGAGATAATTAGAAAACAAACATTCATGTTCATGCACGGCCTTGAAAGACTCTTTGTTCATATCATATTAGGGAAACCAAAGGTGATTCTCACTTGTTACCAATAGGTGGCGCTACAGGACAGTGGCATACTATTGTATGTTGCACTTTAACATGCATTACGAAATATACTTTATGTAATCTGTATGATACATAAGCATTGATACCACTTAGCATAAAGAAAGCCACATGGATCCCAGTTAAACTGTAGTTTACAAGCAGCTTGGAATACTTCAACCTGAACCTTATGAAGAAAAAAAAACCTTGAAAAAGTATTCAGGGATTTTATTTGTACTTTCTTTTAAAACATAGATCATTTAGAAACATTTTGCCTGACACAAATCAGAGCCAGGAAACAAGGCAGGGGGCAATATGGATGTCCTCTGTAGGCCAGTTACAGTCACTAGTTTCCATAAAACACAAGGTTTTGGTTTGGAGAGGAAGACTCGAAGAGGAAACCTACATAAAGACAAGGAGAACAAAATACACACAAACGCACATGGTTAGACGCATGAATAAATCCTGTCACCCTGTGGGTGACACAGTGCCACCCGCTGGACCATCCTCCCACCCTGCGGTTTTATTGTTTATTCTTCTTGGACAGGGGACAGTATGAAGGTCTACATGTCCAGGGTTATTGCAAAGTCAAGTGACAAACGCCTTTCGCCTGCAATCAGTGACCCATGGCACGAAACACCTGAGTTTTCTTTCTCCTGGGCTGAACGTCATGTGGCTCAGTGCAGGCCTGACCAACATGGGGCTTGTGCCTCGCATGTGTGTACCTTTGGAGCTCTTATATACCAGAATTAAAAAGCAAAACATTCAGTGCTGCAAAAAAAAAAAACAATCATAGGCACTAACCTCCCCCTCTCCTTCGGTTACACCACGATTTTCTTGCATGGTTTTCTTTCTTCAGCGCAGTCACGTGTTATTTGTTCACTAGTACCACCCCATGTGAGCATTTCTCGCAATGCCCCCACCCCCCCACATGTTTGTGGCTACTCATGTCCAACCGATTGGACACTCCTGGCTCAGTGGGTTAGGGCTCTGTGCCTGGAAGGTTGTGGGTTTGAATCCCAGTAATCATACTACCATTTTGTCCTTGTACAACCCCCTAACCTCAGTTGCTCCAGGGGTGCTGGAAAAATGGCTGACCCTATGCTCCGATTCCAAAGCTGTGCCTCTTGGACAGCGAGATGGGGGTATCTATGTAAAAACTCATGTTCTCCTGCAGCCACATGTAGTTACCCTCCCCAAACACAATGCCCAGCTTGTGTTCCCTGTCTGTCTCCCCTTTCCTTCTGTTTTGTTGTCAAACCCATTCCCTCATATTAAGCCACGGTTCCTTCTTCCAGTGTTCCCATGTCACTTTTGTGCATCTTGCCATCCAAGTTGAAGCAGGTCTTAAAAGGGGGTGGGGGGGGGGGGGCAGCTTACAAGTTCCTAATGATCAAAGTTATGTCAGCATCCATACGCTCATGTACTTACTTCATCAATATTCATCCAATTCTTATACTCAGCAGACAGCAGCATTTCATTTTATCATTTAAATTTAACTGGCAGCATACTTCATGACTGGCTGATGATGATTTTAAGAAAACTTGATGCACATCAAACATGACCACATGAACGTAGAAGCACCGACAAAAACTCAAATGTGCATAAAGACCCCAAACCATGACCACATTGCCAACATGTGTGTGGGTCTCTTTCCTCAATCCAGAAGCCTGCAGCAGGTGACTGTGTGAATGTGGCCATTCTCCTGGCATCCCATTCTGAGTGTCTGATGACCAGTGTTTTCTGGGATTGGTTCCAGGCTTCGCATGACCCTGAACTGAATAAGAGGTGTAGAAATAAATCAATGTAAACAGCACACAAGATATTAAAAATGACATGTGAGGGGTTTCCAGTGAGTGCCACAGCTGCCTCCTTCATGACACCCACATACAGTATGTTCAGTAAATTAGAATATATTTTAATCAGTTGCAATAAGAATCATTTAAACTGTAATTTAGTGAACACCATGCCTCTCTTGTCTGTGTAACAGTCACTGGTAAACAAACCCATGACCTCTGAGGAAAGTGTATGGTGAAAGCATTCCCAAGGTCACTGGGGAGTACCTGGTCTGACATGGAGAACCGGGCCATGCGTGATCCATCTGAAGGGCCGTGGGTTGGTGTGGTCTCCGCTCCTCCTTCAAGCACCGTGCAGGCGGACAAACTCGACTGAACAATTCAAAGACTAAGTAATTGAAACCGCGGCGCAAAACTGGCCTATTAATTACAGCTCAGGACTGAGATGGGCAACTAATTATGGGCTCTGTGTGCTGCGTGTCAGCGCCTCCGAAAGTAGCTGCATCTGCATTGCATCTGGTGCAATTGTGTGTGCGTAACTATGACTGAGTGTGACCATGAGCTTCTGTGTGTGTGTATGTCTCTCGCCATAATTCTGCCCGATTTGTGTCTCCAAAGTTGCGTGTTTGACCACAATATTAGGTGTTCTTATCCTTCTGTGTGAGTCTGCACTGTGTGTAACTCTCGCCGTTACCAAAGTCCCATCCCCAGTGCATGGGGTAGTACTGAGCTACTGTGCTTAGCCCCCTCTAACAGTTTGAGGACCTGCGCTCATGTGTGACTAATGGAGGTGGCTGGGCGGAGAGGCTGAATCCCAGGCTGACTCAGGCTTATCTACCAGCGGTAAAGAGAGGGAGGGAGCAGGCAGCCCGCTTGTTCCCTCTGGGCTTAGGGCACTGGGCCATCTGTGTGCACTGAGGATCTAGCTACCACACCAGGGAACAGTTGCTGGACCCCTGTTTTGCTTTGCATCACTCCACTCTGCTTGCTCGCACTGGAAATACAGCTTGGGAGACCCAGGATCACATACACCACCAGCCCAGAAGGTCAGTGGCACTTTCTCAGTTATTGCCTCACTGATGGGAGTATTGACTTCTTCTTGAGTTATGTTTTTACTAGATAGTGATGGCAAGATGCTAACCAGAAACATGTTCTCACAACAATGCTCATGAAAGATTACAATTGCTATTTTTATTACCGTTGTTTTGTTTAATTGGTGTGTTGTGTGGTTTTTGTTATCTAATAAAATGAGTATGTTTCGCGATTAAGATGTTATTTAGTACAAACAGTATTCAAGCTGCGGTTCTATAGCTATTTCACTATAAATTTTCATTTTATTGTCTGACTGTCAAAAGCAGATAGACCTTTCATCTGTGACTGTCACACAAAAAGCTACACAAGGGCCAGTATGTGTCATCTTGTGATTGAGCGGCTGGCAAACACTGGCCATCATCCTCGAGGTCCCAAACTTTGATACCAATGGTCATTTACGAAATAATCGGAAAAACCTTTTTGGTTTTGTCCCGTAAACTGACAGAGGAGTCTCTTTTAACTGTGTAAGAAAATCTGTTAACCCAGTGAACGACAGAAAAAGAGCATTGTCTTGTGTTTTGTGTTGTTGGCCAAAATAAGGACTACCATAGCATGGTTTCATATTAAACTGAGAGTTGTATTTTTACTAAATAGGTCCATAGCCAGACATTAGGGTATTCCTCGTATTACTGACTTTTCAGTTTTGAATTACAGCAGTGTGGAACCTTCCTAGGTATACATATCTCCCTGCAACAACTTCTCAGATGAAAGTACCATTTAAAAACAGTGTGTCTTTCACCATTTCTGTTGGTGAGCTCTCCTGCAGCTCTGAGGTCAATGATACGTGTGTTGGGGGATGGGTGCAGTAAATAGGTCAGGATTTTACCACTAAGTAGGCAAATCCTCTGGATTTAGCACTGCTGTGACTGTTAGTTCAATGCATTTATTTAACGAAGCGGCACAGGAAATGAGTACCGGCAGGACTTCCTGTTTGTCTGTGATTGTCCCTACAGTGATGTAACAGACACTGAGTTTGTGACACGCAACTACAGAAGGGGCAAGAGCCAATATGCAACGTACATAACTATATGCAAAATTAAGCTATAAAATCACCATTAAGCTCATATTTTTAAACTATTAAAAGTGATATTGCAAAGTTGTATGACTGAAGCTAGCCATGACACCTCTGGGCTCGAATTTACACATGGGCGAATTTCTCTTCACGGCATACAGCTCTCGTTTATCTTGATATATTCTTTAAAGCTGAAAATCAATGAGTATAGTGTTAAACCATATCTAAATGAAGAGTGAGGATAGCGTGTTCCACACTGGAGAGTAACTGACGTTATTGTTGTAAGGACAATAGACATGCGGTAAATTGGTACTTGTGTGTGTGTATGTGTGTGTGGTCCCAGTGATACCCTGGCATCCTGTCCTGTTGCAGACTCCAGGCTGTACTGAATATACAGTATGGAATATGGGTATCTAGATAATTCCTTCCGCAGCTCTGTTAAGACATATACAGCACCTCAACACGCTGCGGTCCAAGTGTTCACGGCCCAGCGATACGGACTAGACAGCCTCCATACTCCTCTGTTTGACTGTCCTCAGTTGTTCGATACACACATGCATGATTGGGTGTATGATGTGAAATCCGTGTGTGAACGGCAACGATGTCCTAGCACTCGTCCGCACTGACGGAAATTTTGGCCTACGTTTTGTTGTCTCTGCCTTCGCTCACAACGGTCCGCAGCTATGGCAAAATTGAGTTATTTGTCCATGTGGTTGGTACTGCAGATGTGGGAATTGGCTGCCTGATGCATCTTGGTAGTCACAATAACTCTATTGTAGATCACAGTATAGGTTCCGCCAATGCAAGAGGAGCAAGAGCTGTCTAGCCTGCCCATGATACAAAATGCTAGAATCTGGTGCAAATCATTGTATCCTGACTGCTGTGCCATTTGATTTAAATCAAATAGTTTTCTCTTTATTGACTACATGTTCAGTTTTAAATACAGACTTGAATACCAAAAAGATATTGAAAATGCAGGAACTTCTTCGAAAAAACATTAAGACCACACTGCCCTGCTGAAAAAAATCATTAAAAACCATTACGGAACCATTAGAAAACTGTAATGGTTTTTAATGGTATTTGATGTTTCCTAATGGATTTATTTCATAATCCTAATGGTTTTTGATGACTTTTTAGCAGAGTGATAGAGGTTCTGCACAGTAATGCAGATTCATATTTAAATTGATATTATATACCACTAATTATACTATTACTAATATCATTGGACTTCAATGTACTATGTGACAGGACCATACTAATTGAGGTCACGTGTAGTTGAGTAGTGGGGTTATACACAGTACTGAACTCCTCTGATCTGAACACAGATGGTAGGTAATGCAATTCAGGATTAGGGAATAAGCTACCAGCAAAGCCAGGGTCACTAACCAATCAGACAGCACATCTTGAGAGGCCAGATGGGTGGAAGCATGCAGTTCACCCAGCGCTGCCATGCTGATATGCTACTATACCAGATGGACGTTAAGAACTCAGCCAGTCTCTGTAAGGCACATGAGGGTTGCGAGCAGCTGTCCAGCAAGATATGAAACGTGAGGAACATCTGTCTTCTCTGGTGCCTCGCTCACCTGTGTGCATCCTCATACTTTAACATGCTAACACATCCTGCATTCAACATGATTTTCATGTTGTGCAAGAAAAGACAAAACTGTAATTTCCTTTACAGGGAAAAATTCATATATCACGATGCACCAGCGTGACTGTTATGGTTTCGTTCAAGGATACACGTGACTAGAGTGGTTGTGTGTCCATGTGCTGTGCTGTTCTGTAATTTACTCTGCTGTTGTCCGTAGAACATTGCACAGAGATAGTGATGGGATAAATAAGGCTTCAAAACCATCAGTGGGTGGGAGTATCCCAAAATATTACCAACATTGATTGGTAGTTCGGGATACTCCAACCCACTGTGGGTTTTGAAGCTTCAATGGTCCCATTACAGCACAGAGATGCACAGTTTCAATACCACACTGAACACAGCCATCTCATTAACATCCCAGCAGCAAAGTATTGCTAAACTGTGCTAAAATCATAGGGAGTGGCAGTTACTTCACAAGATGAGGAAAATGACAGTTAAAAGGAAAACATAGCCAAACTGAATCTGACTGGACCGTTTGCTGTCACTGTGTTGTTTCTCTGGTGTCTTTTTTCTCAATGCAACTGTGCTCTCTTTGACACCACATTGTTCGCTTGTCACTTGGTTGTCCTTGTGACAGGATAAAACTTGGCCCATCTGCTCCGATCACTTTATCAGTCCCTTTATAACTCACACACAGAAATAGTTTTCGGAGGGTCCATTATACTCTGACTATTAACTGGAAATATGTCTCTGTCTGAAATATGTCTCTGCTCATCAGAAATGCATCACTCTGATAGTAATGCAGATAAAATACAGCAATCAAATATTGAAAATGATAAAACAGATTTTTAAACTGTTAAGCATGATCATTGGTTCTGTAGGCCATCAGTCGGATATTCAAACAGGAAATAACATTACTTTAGGCGGGACTTTTTTATGACTGTGGAAAATGAGACAGTATAGAGGGAGATCTCTGTGTCCAGGGTTGATTATTGATCAGGAAGACAGCTGAGGTTCAGAAAAGTCTGCTGACCTACTCACTGCTGGGCAAGGGGTCCGCTAAAAAGCTGGCTTTCTATAATGCTTTTTAAGGAGCAGACCACTGAAGACAGCAGTGATGTTGTTACATAAATTCAAACCAACTGTGTCTTTCTCTCGTTAGTTCATTGCTTTTTGAGGAATTTCTGGACACAGTTAATAGCACCTGCTTGTTCTGTGTCATTTCCTTAAGATTTAACACGACTGTATTGAGTAAAAACCCCCAATCTGGCTGAAATTTAGGAGGAAATCAAACAAAATCGATACAGCTGTCACAAATCAAAACACCTGTCGTGTCATTATTATGGCACATTATTGTTGATTAAGCTCAGCTGTAGCCACCTATAGATTTTTTTTTTGCAGTACAAAATAGTGATTTGTTTTGAATGTTTTTACTTCAAAAGTAAAGTTAGGGTGAGCTGAATCAAATTGTATCGAACTTTTTGCTCTGGATCGTTTGAGAAGGACAGATTCACACCTGTGTCAGAGAAGCTTCAACAGTACAGAGTAATACTCCTTTCAGGAGTACTGAGTAAGACTGCCTTCAGCAGTACCGCGTAATACTCCCTTCAGCAATACCGAGTAATACTCCCTTCAGCAATACCGAGTAATACTGCTTTCAGCAGTACCGAGTAATACTCCCTTCAGCAATACCGAGTAATTCTGCCTTCAGCAATACCAAGTAATACTCTCTTCAGCAATACTGAGTAATACTGCCTTCAGCAGTACAGAATAATACCCCGAGTATTTTTCATATGTCTGCTCTACTGCTTCCTTGCTTGTGCAGACCTGTCACTATAATGCTTATGTCTTTACATTTGAACATATTGCACCATCTGCTGATCGACTGGCTACTTCTGTCACTATCAAGCATCAGCAACAAGCCTGTCATTTCAAAAAGAAATGAAACTATATTTACCATTTGTATAACTGCATTGGAAAGTGTTTTTATTTTTTTTTACATACCTCACTCTCCATGAGACACACGCATACGAGTGAAGTTTGTGGGGTCAGAGCACCGGGTCGGCCATTTATCTAGCACACCTGGAGCAGTTTTGAGGTAAAAGGCTTTGCTTAATGGCCCAACACTGATACGAGCACTTCACCAACTGTGAGATTCAAATCGGTGACCTTCTGGTCACAAGCACATAACCTGCAGAATCATATACCACCTAGTTATCATACTACCCCAAAGCCAATGAAGTCATTAGTAATGAATTTATCTGAAACTAGTAAATGAGCTCTTATGTAAGGAATGTGTTACTGAGTTCACATTAATTTATTTAGCAGACACTTTTGTCGAAGGCAGGTAATACAGGACAAGCGCACAGCTATAAAGGAGCCAACACTAGAACCCGTGCTGTTAGGCTAGGCATCCAGTGAGTGACCAGTGACAAATGCTAGCCGTGGAGAGAAAAGCTAGTTATTTGAACACTGCTTAGAATCTAATACCAGAAAAGCTGTGCAAATAAATATCAGTCAAGAGAACCAAGTAAGAACCAAGGCTTAGAAGTACAAGAAAGAAAGCATCCATTTGGGGTCAGTATGAGCGTGAGGTTAACTGAGGTGTATCCAGACAACACAACGTTGTTAGGAAAACGTGCAGGAGTTTGAACGATGCCACTGAAAACAGTACATTTGCAGATTAAACATTTCATTTTTATAGGCTAAGGATACGTTTATTCATGAGAGTAGTCCTTAACTTAAGCAGATGGTATTATGGTTAGGACACTGATATTGATATGATACTGATCTCAAAAATCCCACTGTATCAAATACTGGTGTACCTTTGTTTACGTAGATACCAAAGAAACATATCGTCATATTTATCTTTTGGTATGTTGCCGTTTTTATGTCGTTCTTATATCGAGCCACCATAATGACTCACGTACCTCAAGCACAGGGCGTGATACAGGGGCACCATGGCTGGGATGCCAGTCCATCACTGGACGTGTATACCCACAATCTCACGCTGTGGGCATTTCTGAGGCACCAGTTCACCCAGCTGCATGTCCTTGGCAAGGCACGCTGCACAAACAAGTCCACATATGCACTGCAGAATGTGGGAAATCACACTTAACATTGATGCTTTGAGGTAGCATTGCTAGTTAGAATATGGTATATAATATATTGCTCTTCTGTATTATGTAATATGTATAGCTCTTTTTTACTGGACTTTCTGTCTTCCTTGTTTCCTTGCCTGATTTTGAAGGACCTATGATCTGTGAGTTTTTCATTAAAGCAGGTAGGCAATGTCCACTGTGGGGTTTTATTAAATTTGGTTTGTTGATGGTGGAGGAACTCAGATGTCAGTGGCCAATGCAGAGGATAGAAACACTTTAAACGGGGAGTTGAATGGAGCGGAATTAAACGTGAAGGTTCTGGGACATAAAATGCCATCAGATTTATTTGTATTTATGAATAAATATAGAGGAGAATGGGTGGGGAGAGCTGTATGTGAAACCCCAGTATACACCACACGCCCTGGTCCAACATGAAAAAAGTACACAAAAAGAAATGATTACATCTTCACAGATTTATTTCCTGTGCTGAAGTAAATTTTAAAGTAAACACTTCAGTCCACTCCTCTACTTAAATAACCATCCATCCATTTTCTAACCACTTGTCCTGGACAGGGTTATGACGGGGGCCTGGAACCTATCCCAGAATGGGACGCCAGTCATCACAGCTCACTTTGTCTCACTCACACACACACACACACACACACACGCAGTCATACACTATGGGCAAATTAGAGACAGAATTTTCCTAGCCACATGTTTTTGGGTTGCGGAAGGAATCCCACATGACACAGAAAGAACATGCAGACTCCACACACAGGGTGCGGAAGCATGATTCGAACCCCATACCCTGGTGGTATGAAGCAGAACTTCACAACAAATCTAATGAATGTTTTATTGGTAATGATAACACATACAAAAAATATTGTGATGCCAGAACAGGAAAGTTGGATTATGATCTTATTTTTATTTGAATTAGATTTTTCATGCACTGTTTACCCACATGGTAGCTCTTCCATATTATTTTTCTGGCTTTAATGGAATTTGCCGTATTGAGGAGGATTTGTCCTGTACTACTCCTATGCTGTGTTGTCAAAGAGGATCATATTTTCAAAAGAGCTCTTGTGATCTTGGTTACAGTAATGTGTATGCATATTAGTTTTAGTAGGATTGCTTAAGCAGACAAGCTATAGAATAAAGAATACCTTAAAAGGATATGCTTTTTAGAATCGAGGCAAGAGCTGTTTGGTGTATTACATTATTGACGTAATGTGAGGACTACTGATACACTTTGAAATAAACCTTTTGAATGTAAACTCTCATGTAGATCATCACTGTTGGCTATGAGCCCTGAAGGCCGTATGGTAAGGAGTTCTGGATCACATCTGACTTAGAGGATCCCAACTTTGAGTGAGAATTTGTGCGCCTGACTTGTCTTTTCTCGAGTTTTAACAACAGCCTGCTTTACTGGGTATTTCTGGAAGCGGCATTTTAAAAGCTCATCTAACATGTAATTAGCACTCTGATTAGCACTAGGCTCAGAATTAATGACTGCCTTTCATTGCTGTTTGAAATTCACCCTGAAATTCAAATACCATGACTCCATAGTAGCATCCTTGCTATTTGTTTGGTTCTTCTATCAAAAACAGCAACAGAACTTCCACACGTCTTTAACCGTTTAGTGTTTCAGAAAGCTGCTTCAGAGCATGGACTTCTGTCAGAACATAGCTTGTTCATAGTATTGGCCCATTTTATCTCTTACTTAGCCTCCCGGCATCAGGGTTTGGGTTTGTGGCATGATTTTCGCATGCTAACTTGCTTACACTCACCAGTGGGTCCAAGCATTTGTCCCAGCTAAATAGAGCTTGCATGACAATCCATAATTACATAAGACACAAAGAGGAGCTGTTTGTTTTCTGCTGGGCTGAGGATCAAGTGATGACTACATGACTGTCTCTAATAAAGCCCCAGTACCCAAGGCCAGAGGGCATGGGCTTCCTTCATTCCAGCAGACAGACTCACAAACAAATACAAAAGAGACTTTGTACTGTAGACCCCAGAGTAATCTTACACTCCTTGTCTGTATAGCTGTTCTGCTCTTTATATGGATCATATAGCTACATAGCTATTAACCCTTGGGTAGATACATTTCTGCTATAACATGAGAGAGTCATCCAATAAAAAGCTTATATTATGCAAAATCCATCCATCCATCCATCCATCCATCCATCCACCTATCTTGGTCAGGGCTGTGGAAGGGGGCGTGGTCAGGCTGGATCATATTCCAGTCAACACAGGATGCAAGGCTACCTATGCCAGTCAAACCCAGGACAACTGTCTGACTGGCACACACTCACACACTAGGAGCAATTTATAGATGCCAGTTTGCTTAACTGTATGGACTGCAGGAGGAAACCCACACGACACTGGGAGACCATGCAAACTGCACACACACAGGGAGGAGGTAGGATTCAAACCCCCACCCCAGTAGTTATTAATGTTACCTCACACTTCCAGGGTTATGCAGAATCGTGCAAAAAAATTAACAGGACTGATGGCGAAATAGCTTTGGGGCTTATTATTCAAAACCTAATAAAACCATTATTTATACTTCTTTATAAAACTAAACATTTATTTGGATGTTAAAGCTTTTATTTTACATTCAGCAGCTGATATTTCACTGCTGTGCTTCTTAGAGACCTTGTGTACTCATTTTCAGCAATAGTGATGCGATGATGTGTACATTTACAATACGTTTACATGTTTCTGTCGGGTTTCAGGCCGAATGGGGGTTTTGAAAAAATACATCCATGTCATAGACACTCGGACCAGATCTCTGATCTGAATTTGTTTTTCATTACACCCATGAGCACTTCCTAAACAAACACACAAGTGTACCTGTGGACCGGCGTGTGCCGTGCTAAGTGTAACCATGCCGGGGATGAAATTGTGTATAAGTCAGCAAGATTCATGGTATGCAGAAATCATTCCCCTATTGATCAGTCACATATGGGTCAATTTGTGTTTTGTAAACACACAAAATAGGAGACGTGTCTGTGTACTTTAGGGCCCAGTTATATCCAGGAGGCTTCCTCACACTTCCATCTATGGCCTACAAGAAGTCATTTGTCTCCTTTTGAAATACGGCCCAAAAATTTTCCACATTTTGGTCTCAAGGCATAAATGAGTTTCAATTGGAGTGTATCAAAATGCATTTTAATTTATAAAAAACATAAACAAAATATAAATACAAATTTCAATTGAACATTTCTGCTTTTAAATAACAGAATATACTATATGTGTTATCAATTAGCGTTAAGATTTTTGCTAAATTTCTTGTTAAGTGTAGCACTCTTGTCTTGTTTGAATCGTGCCTCCGCTCCGTGTGTATGGAGTCTGCATGTTCTCTCTGTGTTGTACAGATTCCATCCTGCAGTACAAAAGTATACCATTAGACTAGTTGGTGCTTCTAAAATGTCCACAGTGTGTGTATGGGCAGTGTAGGCTCCAGGCCCCCCGTGACACTGACCAGGATTAGTGATCAGAAAATTAATGATGTTGTGAAGTTAAACCAGAGAATTTTCTGTAAGGATCCCTAAAGAAAGTGTATTACGCTGTTTCACACGCTGTATTAATTGTGTGATTTTGTTTGACTTGGAATATGATAATATTGAGCCAGTTATTGTCCTGAGTATCATTAAATTGGCTATGTGATCCAAGAACATTCAAAAGGTATCATGTGGGATTTGCAGTCTTTATACTGCAAGCAGCTCTGATCTCACAGAGAAACAGACTGTCCCATGTAATCCTGTACTTCACAGAGATTCCAAAGGATAAAGGCTCTTCTGTCTGAGAACCTGACTTTAAGCACATCCTCAGAACCCATGTTCTAAGTAGCTATGTTGGCACTGAGAACCTGAACACTTTATAATTACTCAGCTTCATCTAGTGCATATGACAGCTTAAGGTTATGAAAAACTGTAAGTTAACTGTTGGAGTTATTCGGGAGTTGTGGGTAATAACAATGATCACTGGATAATTACTAGTAGTGCTGGGTTATCTCAAGACTTTCAGGGTAATTATCAGCAGTGTGGGATAATTGCTAATCCTGTTGAAGTCAGTGAAACCCAGCTGCTGGCAGTATCATGCATGGTCGATGTCACAAGATTTTTCTTTTTTAAGATCTTAACACCATTGCAGTGGTCCTTCTCACAAGATTAAGCTTTGGTGCAGTTTTTATTCCACAGATTAAATGTCATTGCTCAAAGTCTGGTCACTGCTGTGACCTGCACTGGTCCGTCTTGCATAGAGTATCAGGTGAAGATGGTTCTGGTCATTTGTGTCTCCAGGGTGCATCTGTGTGAAAGCGGGTGGCTGGCTTGCAGTGCCACGTCTAGAATGAACATGAACATGACCATGAATGTCAACACGAATCTCGGCACCAAGGATGGGAAGATCTTGGAGGGGGGTTTGAACGTCATGCTGACCATACGCCTCCTGATGCACGGAAAGGTGTGAGGTTTTCTCGATGAACTTCCTTCTGTATCTCATTTCCTCATGTTTTTCCCAATTCCTCTCTTGCTGTTCCTCCTGTTGTCTATGTTCTGCTCACACTTACTGCTTTTTCCTTCTTCTCCTTCTCTACAGGAAGTTGGCAGCATCATCGGAAAGGTATATAGTGTAGCATTTCTGCTCAGGTTTCGATTTGTTTTGTTGTCAGAGTTCCTACGTTGACTTCTATATTCTTTATTTACAGAAAGGCGAAACAGTAAAAAAGATGAGGGAGGAGGTAAGCATGTCAGTTTCATTAAATTATTAACGCATTAACTGAATAACGCATTACCATGCACTTATGAATGCACAGGGCAGAAGGTAGGAGACATGGTGAAAGGGCTGCTGGTCCGTGCAGGACACACACACACGCTAGAACAATGTAGAGACACCTAACTGCATTCTTATGGATTGTAGAAGGAAAATAGAGCTACCCACTAAAACCCAGTCATGTAATATCATTGTAATATAAAAATCTGGACTCCCTTTCTATCTCTGTCCCTGTTTGTCCTTCCTACTGTCCTCTGATTAGTGTGTCACTTCTTGTCATGGCCTAATGTTCTGTCCTACATCTGTCCCCTGTCTGGTTCTGTAGAGTGGAGCACGGATCAACATCTCAGAGGGTTCATGTCCAGAGAGGATTGTCACCATCACAGGTCCCACAGATGCCATCTTCAAGGCCTTCTCCATGATTGCAGTCAAGTTCGAGGAGGTCAGTGCTTCCTCTCTGTCTGGGAACACTGTCTTTATTACACTGTGTTTACACACTCCTCTCTTATGCTGCAGACACACTGTTTCCCTGTTACTGATGGGCTGTGTTCACAGTGTTTCATCTTTGCTCTGGTTTTATTGCCCACAACTTACCATTTCAAGCATTATGCGTTGCATTTTGCTGCATCAGTTCTTCACTTCTATATACACACTTTGCTTTATTGTACAAGTATAATTTCATTAATGGATAAGCAGTATACAGTTATACATTTATAAAGGATACTGTAACATTTCCAGAACCATTTCACAGGTAAGAAAAATGGAATTAAACAAGAATGTTGTGGTTAGCAGACGGGAACTGCAGGAAAACATACTGAGCTTCAGGCCTTAGGTTGATTGGGTATGATTGTTGAGTATGATTGTGTTCTGACCTTTTCCTTTTTCATACCTGTACACTGTAATTACCACACACTCCTGTTAGGTGCCTTGGGGAAACAGTGTTGTGAAAGGCACTATAAAAATGAATTAAATGTGATGTTATTTAATTGGTGACTTGTTATTTACCCGGTAATCCGACCCAGGTGAAGTGAATCAATCTCCTCATCAGCTAGATCATGCCTAGCCACAATCTTACAGGTACATGACTCAAAACCAGCAGGAGCCATTAATCTGAAAAAGTTAGCATCAGACACAATGGAAGACAGTCAAGAGGGTAGTATGGTGGCTCAGTGGATAGCATTACTGTCTTAAGGTCTAGGGCTCTGCGTGTGTGTGGAGTTAGTGTGTTTTCCTTGTATTGTGTGGTTTTCTCTGAGTTCTCTGGTTTCCCGCCCAGTCCAAAGAGTTGGACCAATAGGGATCCGGAAAATAATTGCTCATCGTATTTGAATGTGCGAATGTGCTCTGCGATGGGCTGGCATCCCATGCAGGGTGTACGCCACCACTGTGCTTTATGCTGCCTAGGATAGTATCAAGGCCCCCACCCCCAGCCACCCATGACTCAGGATAAGCAGTTGATGGTTGGATGGATGGAAAACAGTCTAGGCAGTTGTAGAATTGTTCACCTAAACAAGTTAACTCAATCAATTAACTTTGAAGGTTTCGTGTTGATCCTTTTAACCCTGTGCACAGGGCGTGAGACTTCCTGGATGAGATGTCAGTACTTCACAGGGCAACTGCCCAGACATTAACACACACACAATCGCACTCCATATAAATTTAAAGACATTAATATCCACCCTCACTTTTCATACACAATGAGGTTGGACATTCTAATAAAGTGTAATAAAGTGTTTTACCTGGCTCTTGCACTCTGTTACCTTGTTTTGTCCTGCATCTGGTTGCCTAGCAACCTTGTTCTGCACCTGAGTACCCTGCCCTATTTTACTACTTGGTCCTGATGGACACTGGCTGAAGAATTTGACCGTTGTCTGCACTCCAAGTCAGCTCTATTCCCTTCGATGCAGCCTCGCTTCTAGGCCCTGCTGCCATTGTACCTGTTTACATGAGTAGCTGGTGTGCTCCACTGGGGTGCCAAGTATGGTCCAGCTATAGGAGGTAGGGGTGCACTGCCTATTGCCTGGACACCTACACCTGTTCTGACTCTGTGGCCTCCATGCCCTCTGTTCCTTTGCACCAGAGATTTTTTCATAGTCCCCCTGTGGTACTGGTTCCCTGTAGTATCCTTGAAGCAGTGGTCTGTCTACTCCACCTGTCTATGTCTGTCTTAGCCACTTTACTGTTCCCTGTTCACATCTTCCTGGGTCGCCCCGTTCTTTGCACTTCCCTTGGTGAGCTGCACTGACGCCGGGTGCCCCTCTCTGTACCTCATTGTTCCCAACACTCCTCTCGCCGACCTGCATAGTCTCTGACACACTCCCCGAGCTGTGCTGTCTTTCATTTTTCATCTATCTCCAACTTACACTATCTGGATATATTCTCATCCTGTCTGTTCCATTGTTCCCTGTCTATCTGTGCCTAGGTGCCCTCTCCGTGTCATGAGATAAAGTTGATGCAACTTTGTCCCTTTTGTCCTTTTGAAAGAGGCAGTTTACAAGCCACTTCCTTGGGCTTCTCCTTGTAACTGCTTGCTCTTTGTGCAACAACCTGGGCAAATTACAACTCATGATTATTACAAAAGCAAGCATTACCCCCTCTTTAACACTACGTTTCATGGAAACCTGGCTGCATGCTCTCATTCTGGACACCACACTACTGCTGCAGGAGGTAAAAAATCAAGAATGTATTGTATCCAGATTGTCATGATTTCATTATTGAGGCACTGAGGCAATCAAGAGTCACTGCTGTTCACTGAAATTTTCAATGAGTCACTGGTTCTCTGTTCAGTTTCTACCTGATTAGAAATGGCCAAACACAGCACTTGTCCCAAAGTAGCCTAAGGTCTTCATTCTAAATGATGGCAGACAAGCGCTTTTAACCTCTGTCATATTGAAGACTTTTGAGTGAATGGTGCTGGTCCACCTTAAAGACATTACAGACCTCCTTCTGGAACTCTTCCAATTTAAGTCAGGGGATGATGCAGTCAATATGGGGTCTGTATTTCATCCTCCACTATCAGACCTCCCTGGGGGATATATGCAAGAATCCTGATGGTGGAGTCCAGCTCTGCAATTATCACTATCATTCCAGAGCTCCAACAGACCAAGCTGGGCTAACTGTGGCCGATCAGTTTTGTAGGCAGATGAACAGTTTCCTCGCAGAGAAGAAACAGAATGTAAAGATAGGTAAACATTAAATACACTGGCCCTCTGCAAATGGAACACAAGAGTGTTTGCTCTCATCTCTATGCTTCTTTCTGTGGACCTCAAAGGATCTGTGTGTAAAGCTCCTCAAGTTTGCAGATGACACCACTCTGACTGGCCATAGTTATGAAATGTTGATGTCTGCTTATAGCTTGTGCAGTAGTTACAACCTGGAGATTAATGCTTAGAAGACTGTAGGGTTGATCGTGGACTCCAGGACAAAATATCCTCCTATTGCTGTCTTCCAATTTCTGGGGATCAAAATCTCCTACGACCTCAGTTGGGAGATCAGCACTAACCCCATTATGTAGAAAGTTCAGATGATTAACATTTTGAAATTATTATTAAAAATTTCAAGTTCACCCAGTTGTACACTAGCATCACTCATGACACATAGTCAGACCTCACATTATCCAGCCAGTAACATGTTATTAGTTGTGTCCTGCCTGGTCTTAGGAGTTCTACATCTTCAGAACCAGTGCCACGTCTGCTCAAGTGCTCCTGGTCACTGGAGTACTGACCAAGGTTTCGTGTTTGCCCGTGGTGGTTCCTCATTGTTTCTGGCAATTGCCCTGATTGCCCTCATGTGTTCCACCTGAGAGTCTTGTTCCTTAAGTCCACGTCTCTCCTCTTGTCCTTGCCGTGTGTTTATTAGTTTTATTGCCAGTATTGCTCTTGGTCTGAGTTCTTGTTAGGTTCTAGTTCCCAGTCACTCTGTTCCCCCATCTTTTCAGTAAGAGTCCTAGTCTCTGTTCTCCCTTCTTTGTTTCCCTGAGTTCATCAGCTTTGTCACCCCACGTATTCAGGACAGAGCCCAGTGTTATTTCTTGTAGTTCATTATTAAAACTCTTTTGGTACTCACACCTGCATCCTCGCCTCCCTTGTTTCTTGGATCTACACCACCAAGTTCGGTGACAACTGTGACAACCAGAAAGTCTGTGGGCGACATGACTGCAGATGTTTCCATGCCATCACATCATTCAAGCAGTCCCTTTGAGAAAGGGATAAAAGGGAATCAGAACTCATGCAAGGCGTAAAAATAGCTTTTTCTCCCCTCAAGCAGTGTCTCTTACGAGCCTTTGAAGTAAATATTTTTTTTTCAGTCAATAGTAATACAGTACATATATATGTTATCATAGTATAATAAAATTATTTAATGTGTCACCTTCCACATCTGTTTGTTTATGCTTAATACTGCTGCAACATCTACTTCTATATTTGAAATGAGCATACTGCATTGATCTGTACATATTTATTCCTGCAAATAATTGTATTTTTTTGACATTTTGTCTATGAGTGTCAAACTTTATTTAAAGTTAGGATCCACCATGTCAAGCTGCTTGCCTTTGAAAACATGCTTGGTTGATAAAGTGTTGTCTAAAGTCACACACCCAGAGATATGAAACCACAGTGCTGACTAGAGATGGGACAAATGAGGCTTTCATAGCTGTGGTGGGCGGGAGAGTCTTCAACTAACCAATCAATGCAGGCGCTAAATGAGGCTTCAAAACCTGTGATGGGTGGGAGTATCCTGAAGTGAACAATCAATTAATTTTCTTGTAAAACCACAGTCTGGACTCATGCTGCACTTGGTGGTCTTTGGGGAGATTTCTTCAAAAGTATTCTGTAGATCGGGGAGCAATATGCTTCCTTTATTCTCCCCTAAAACATCCCAGCATTGTGCTGTTGGGTGGAGATGACCTGAGGTCCACAGACAGCTATGATGATACGCAGCTGAATAAATATACAACAGTAAGCACATGCAATGATCAACACAGCGTCCACCAGATGCAATAAATATGACTGTCACCATCCCTTGAACGCCATTATGAACGTTGCAAGGATATGCTTGCATGATCTGCTTAACTCAATTGTGTTCCATGTTGCATTAACAGGAGATCAACGCATGCATGACAAACAGCACAGTGACCAGCAAGCCCCCAGTGACATTACGACTTGTGGTTCCAGCTAGCCAGTGTGGCTCACTCATAGGCAAAGGAGGCTCCAAAATCAAGGAGATTCGAGAGGTAGATTCCGTAATCTGCAAAGTCGACAAAAAACCACTGAACCGTTTCATTGCGATTCATAAGGATCTCTTAACTAAGTGAAAAATATTTTTAAATTGCTGAAAGCATTAATTTTCAATGTACAGTATAAATATCACTGACTGAGGCACAACGTTATGTCGTAAAGTATCATAATGTCATAGTGTCAAGTCCCAGATATCCATATAAATAAGGGGAAATCCCTGTTCCTGTAGTTATAAGGGGTGGGTTTCCGTTATGAGGGCTATAATGGCAATGCACTGTAACAGCTGACATATTCCATTGTACAGGAAGTGCCCCCCCCCACCATCACATTGGGAAACACTGGAGACAACAGTGCTATTGACCACTGTCATTAAGCTATTGCACTGTACCAGAAATGTTAATAGGTTTCTGCTCCATATGTTTAATTGATTATATTTCATTAATTCAAATGAAAAGTAGACATTTTCTGTATTACATACATGGGCAATTGAATTGTATTGATTTCTTCAGAACAGCCCTGTAAATGCATCTTGGACGTAGCTGGTGGCTCAGGGTTAAATTTCATTTTAAATATGTTAGTTTGGACTCCCTTCTTGAAAACATGTTTTTGATTTCTGGACTTTCAAACCGGGATGTGGTTGCGATGATGTGGACGATTTGATCTTGGTGGTGTTTAATGTGACAAGGTTGTAACTCACACCCTGATCTAAGGCCTAGAATGTGGCAGTTATAAGGGGAATTTGAAAGGTAGTTCCTGAAATGCTAATCAGTTAAAAGGGTCAATGGAACGGAAATCTGAATGTCAGTGCAGCAGTCATACATACGGGCAGACCAAAGAAATGGGTTTATTGTACACTGCATGTGTTAGCATATATGGAGAGTGGAGAAGGAAAATTGGTATTTCTGAAATGCATTTCTGATGAGTTTGGGGTTTGATGCACTGCAACCACTAGGGGGTGCTAATTCCCCTCTGAACCTGCTGCTTGAACCCCCTGCTGCTCATTTCCTCATTAAAGTTCCACTGGCCCTGTACCACTCCCGTTCTGCCATTGAACCACCTGTTCCTTGAATTCTTGTCAGTTCCTGGTTTCCATCCTGCCTCATCTTGCTCTGTACCTTGCCCCATGTTGTCTAGTAAAACATACCATCCTTTGCTCCCTCTCAACTGCGCGAGAGTTCTTGATCTCCGTGATTGCATTCCCCTCTGCCTGCCGCATGCGACATGTTTCTTACAGAGGGATGTGACCTATGCTGGTTTGAAATGGAAAAACCAGCCAGTAGTTTATGAAGCTCTGAGGAAAGATGGAATAAAAAGAAAGATGAGGGAATACAGACGGGGTTAAAGAAGGGAGAGAGTGAGAAAGATGACTGGTGAAACAGAAGTTTGGAGAAGTCCACATCAGAGGGTGGTGAAATCTGTGAGTGACGGCCTGCATAAGATTAGGGAGCATCAGAGGAGGTCACTATAGAGGGAAGTGGAAATTATCTGCAGGGTTTACAGAACAGGAGCTTTGGAGAAGAGGTATTAAGAAACAAGATGGAGAACAGTTTCTTGGGTTTATTAGCAGACTGCACCTCCACTTGTCTCCCTTTTTCAAGTGTTAAAATACAAGCTTCTGGTGTCTTGGAGTACCGTTGAACCAAAATATCCATTTCGCATGTTAGATCACAGGGGCTCAGGTTCAGGTGGCAGGTGACATGCTTCCCAACTCTACGGAAAGAGCAGTCACCATCTCAGGCTCCCCAGAAGCCATCGTCCAGTGTGTAAAGCAGATCTGTGTAGTCATGCTAGAGGTGAGTGCCTTCCTGTTTGATTGATCTGCACGTTCTACTGGGACCATTGAACCATAAAGACAAACAATGGGAAATTTTATGTTAATACTTAGATATGAGATATGTGAATAAAGCATAAGATAATGGTGTGGATATTTTCTTTAATTTGCTGGTAAATATCTGTGATATGGCCTCAACATGAACGTCTGTATTTCCCCACCTTGTCCCCAGTCTCCACCCAAAGGTGCCACCATTCCCTATCGCCCCAAGTCCTCATCAACACCTCTCATTTTTGCTGGAGGACAGATGCGCACAGACACCCTTCTGGCATCAGCCGGGACCCCTGCTGTGATAGCACAGCCCCCACCCACAACAGTGAGTGCCAGTTGTTTCTGTAACATACTGTGAGGAAGGTATTTCTATGTAAACGTGGCAACCTTTCTAAATTAAAGCATATTCACAGTCTCAGGGTTGTTTAAAGGTTTGCTTATTATATAATCTAAATACCTGGCTGGTCTCAAGCCCCATTTTTTCTTTCTCGCACAGTTTTGATGAATGTTTTTTAAAACTATTTCCAGAATTCTGGTTGCCAGAGTTCACCACAGAACTGGAACTCTAATTTGATTTTCTCTTGAACCACCAGGATATGTCTTAGCTATGGTTGCAGGTCCTACAGTACTCATTTAAGCTTGCTCCCAACAGAGGAGGTTAGGGTCATTCCCACAGTACTATGAATGTGGCCGAGATCATAAACAGCATGTAGAAACTTCATCACTATGAAATCATTTAAAAGGCAGAGTGAGTCAAATTATACCAATTTGCATTTGTATCATGCTCAAGTGACGTATTCACAAGTGTATTGTCATACGGTAAAACAGTCAATTACACCATACAAATAGCCTCAAAGTAACAATGCCAAAGGATAAAGATACACGTATACCCATATAAGTAAAATTATGCTTTCTTGAAGAATGAGCTAGATGGGTTCTGCTGTGCTGAGGGTGACGGGAAGCTTGATCCACCTCACTAACAAGTTTTTACATGTATTTCTTACCTTTTAGACCCAGAAGCATCTGGCAGCCTAATGTAGGCATAAACCCCTTGGGGGGATTTGACAAGCTCTTGTACATACAGCAGTACAACTTGGCAACCTTGTGTATGAGTATAAATGTCTTGAATTTGGTTTGAGCACCAGTTGGTAGCCAGTGAATGGAGCTGAGAAGCAGAGACCCATATGAGTGTTGGGAAAGGGCCTACATCTCATGCAGCAATGTTCTAGATTTGCCGGTCTGGGAGGTCTAACATAGGTTAGACTTGAAGTTCTCTAGATAAGGTTACAGTAAGCTGGAACGGCAGCGTGTTTGACAGCTGTGTGAGATGGGCAGAACATAGGGTGAACCTATAAAGCCTGGGATCCTGGTGCTATTGGGGGAAAGGGTCATGACACAAAGACTTCTGAGATTTGCTATCGGTGCTTCCATTGGATTATATAGTGTGATTGACAAGAGTTAAGGCCTGGCTTGGACACAATGAGGCTAACTGGATATGGCAAACAAACCACAACGAATTAAAGATAAAGAAAAGCCCTGAAAGTCAGACACAATACTCATTCAATGGTATATTCCACCCATGATGACACTGGATTTACTGAAAGATCAGGACAGGCAGAAAAAAGTCAAATATTTCCTTGGAATGGAAGAGACTTACCTTAAAGACTTGTTGTTGGTACACTCCATTGTAAAAAAAGTAGGTTCATGTATATATTCAGAGCCTCACAGATACTGTATGTAATACAATATTTGAGGTGTGAAGTTGCTGTACTGACCACTAAGGCACCATCATTCATTTCACAACTAAGTCACTATAGCGGGTGTCGCCTTTCGTTGTCAAAATACTGGCTGCTGTTTGAATGTTCTCCTCAAAAACCAAACCATTAGCGTCGTTTAAGATACGTAGCTCGTGAAATTATTTTGCAAAACTTTAATAACCAGTCAGGTTATTTATAGTGATGCCAATGAGCAGAGAGTACAGGAAGCATGCCTTGATTGTCCACAGCTAAAGTGTACATATGTTCCGTTATTTTCTGAAGAAGGCTGCACCATATAAGATGGAACATCATCGTGACCCTGAGAAGACGGCGAGGGGCCGATGAAGGCAGCAGTACTGTTTATAACCGCACTGTAACCTCTGACTCTTCCTCTTCTGTTTTACAGACATTCACAATCCAGGGGCAGTATGCTATTCCCCATCCAGATGTGAGTTCATAGACATCATGTCCCCTCACCCCTGCCACTGGCACCACCACCACCACTCCCCACCTCCACAGTAACCCCTCATAAACCCCCATTCTTTATCCTGTAACATTACAGATTAACACGGATCTCTGTGGCATTAACATCGACGCTAACGCGGCAACTAACAAGTAGCTTCGTTGCCTGCGCTTGTCGGGGAAACAGGACAGTGGGGTATTTAGGCAGGCAGGTGGTGAGATGTGCAGCTGAGCTGGCAGCTATGAATGAGCAAAACGTGAGCATGTAGGCTGACAAGTTGATTTTACGTTCACGCAAACGGATCACTTGATAGCCAGAGACAAGAAAACAGATAAAAACAGACAGATGTGAAATAAAATGAAGAAATACACAAACACCCTTGAAAAATGGATCATAAAGATTTTGTGTACAAGGTGACAAACTGACTGGTGAACACAGGTCTCACAAGTAAGCAGCCAGACAGACAGGCAGACAGACAGATGAGTATAAACTCTAGTGTGCAGACAGACAGAAGCATTAAGATCCTGTGTACAGACAGATTTCTAACTGGTTTTCTTAAATACAGAAGAATGATTTAAAACAAACCTTTCTTCCTAGTCTTCCTAGTGGCTGTAACAAGAAAAGCATTTTAAATAGACAACATTTTTTCTTAGTCAGTAAAATGACTGTGCGTTCTCTGGATAATAAGGACTCATGGGAACAGAACTCTGACCATATTAGCCCAGTTGAGAGAACAGTAGAGGTGTACAGTGGTTGTCTATTACTCTGAAATAATTCCGTTTGATTGGTTAGTTCTAATTTCCCATCCTGCCCTGCAGTTGACCAAGCTTCACCAGTTGGCTATGCAGCATTCCCCCTTTTCTCCCCTTGGGCAGAACAACCCCACCTTCCCTGGTACGTACCCAGCACCTCCTGGGAAGTCCGTCTCCCTCTCTCCTCCTGTGGTCGTGATAACATATTTATACAGTGTGTCAGTGACCCATGTCTCCTCTTCAGTTCCAGCTTAACAAGTCAATTCTTGTTACTGTTTCACATCCATTCCGTGATTTTTTTCACCTGCTACCCTGGCCCTTTAATACATGCCTGTGTGACAGTGAGATACCTGCAGCCGTTTTCAAAGGTGTAAAAAGCTGAGAGGACACCTGTCTTATTTTTCCTTTGGTTTTCAATGATTTTAAATGCTGTCTTTACACAGATCATGAGCAACTCTCAATGCCAGTGTGTTTGGACGTACGGGTTGCTATGCGGATATATTTGTAAAGTATTTATATAAAACCTAAAACTAAAATTTGTGATTTTAAATAATCATTTCTAGGAAAGTTTTAAAATGCAGTTTAAATGCAGATTTAACAATGCAACATGAATACAGAAAAACCGTCAGAGGATTTAATACTTCATCATTTGTGACTATATTGCAAAAATGAAGTAGAGGTAAAAAGTTCCACTTGCTGGAACATGGGTTTGTTCATAATTTATAATATAATATTTTTGATGCCAATACTAGAAAATTTATAAAGAAACATTATAATTGAGAATATGAAGGACAAAGTGTACTAAAGCGATATTTAAGAAATTTGAAAATAGCAGTTTGCCGTGGTGGAGATGCTGCGTGATATTACCATGACGATGATACATATGCTTAATTGTGGCAGCAGCAGAGCCACCCCGGACCTAGACACTGTCTTCTCTATGCTTGACACTGAGAAGCACTCATGCAGAGCTATGTGACTTACCAATATGGGGCACTTGGACCTCAGTGTTTCAAACTGAAGTCATTGACTCATAGGCCATAAGACTGAATGCCCCCACTGTTAACACACAGATATGAACGGTGGTCTTTCGAGGTTTTTTATTTTAACTCAATAAAGAAGGCCACCCCTTGCGGCTTGAAGTATTTAAGCAAGAATGGGAACACTGGATTGGAATGATGACCAAAATTCTCATTTATATTTTTGGGCATAATTACCACCTTTATTGTTCAATAAGATGGTTTTGTTGGCATCCACAACATCTTGAATGCGTAATGAGCAGTTTTTGCGGCTCATTAAATGAGGTGCGTTTAAATAACGAAGACAGCAGGTAGTTTCAGATCAATCACGTTGTCTTGGAATTTTAAGGCTGCTGGTTTAATTCCAGAAAGAGTTGATAGTTGTACATTTGAAGCTTTAAAGTAATATATCTAGGTGTTAAAATGGATTAAGTTGTGGGTTTCCTGTTGTGTTATTGAGGATTGTGGTTTAAAACAAGCATCTTGTCGCAGATTCTGTAAAGCCCCTGGCTTTGCTCCGAACCTGCCCAGTATTTCTTTGATCCTGTATGGTTCTGCTCCATCTGCACTAACTATGGAGTTACATACTATGCCTCCTGACGGCTTTTATCTTTTAGCCTGTCTCCTTGTAAACTTCAGCTGACCTCTGTCGGGCCTCACTGGATATGAGTAACAAATACTCTTTAGGAAAGGCCTTAGATTTCTTTTCACAGGAGAACATACTCCTTCTTTGGAATTCTTTTTTCAAGAAAGCCTTGATCACAACATCTCCCATCCAAATAGTACATGAGCACCTGCCCTCCATCCCACAAACCTGGCATCCCTGTATGTGTACGGGCTCCCCCTAGTGGTGCGCATGTATGGATTGCCACTCAGTTTTCTCTCTGTTTCCCTAATGCAGGCCTGGATGCCAGCACACCAGCCAGCTCTCATGAGTTCACCATTCCCAATGATGTAAGTACTCATCTGTACTTCAGGTCACTTTGAAACTCATTCACTCAAGGACTGATTACCCTTTACCTTTTGACAGTTATGTCGGTACAGTAATCTACTCGAACCCCGGACCTATGTAATGTGCCTTAAGTGGACAGTGTTTACCCAGAATGTTCAGCGATATTGCTGTGCTGTGCCTGATGCAGACAATGTAAGCTGGGAACTGGTACTCAAAAAAATTTGGCGATTACACTACAACCCGAGAACACTTTCATGATCTTTAGTTATAAAAGAAATATTCATGAAAAAGATTACCCATGTCAAAGTGAAATTCTCTAGAACTTGATTCTGTGTGGAGGGCCCAAAATACTTCACACGTTATACATCATACTGAAATAAAATATTTTTTGCAAATCTGTGATGTTGAAATTAGTTACATTTTGGACACAGATGTTTAAAATTTTTTCGACAATCAATTGCAAACATTATGTACAACAAATATACAATATGTATGACCTAGGTATCAAATTCTTCACAATGCCAAACATTCAGCAGCCCTTAACAATGACATAAATCAAAGGAACACTGCATAATATTCAGTCTGGCAGCTTCAATTCATTTGAAAAAATCAAAACACCTAATGTATTTCAGGGTTACTGGGGGGGGGGAGGGGGCTAGAGCCTATCCCAGTCTTGGGGCACAGAGTGGGGCAAAATAATCTTGTTATACAAATAGGCATATTTTTCAGTATGGTTAATGTTTTTGTTCTTACACTGAATTTCAGTAAAAACTGCTTGAACAGTATCTTTAACCAAAGTCTTCTTACTATTCTGTAATATCACTGACCATCTGGCTAGATGGTAGTACTTCTAATTGGGTAGATACACAGTTATTTTTATAATAAGGACACTGCATTCTCAGGATTGGGAATGGTACTATTAAATCATTCTACATGCAGACTGAAAAAAGATGAATTTCTGAAAAATGTTGCCTAGTGTACAGTATGTATTTGTACTTTATTGTTAGGTGAACATGGCGTATTTGAGGTGTGTGTCAGACAGCGCGTATGAAGATGTGCTTTATCTCTATATGGTGTGTCCATATAGCTGTGGTGTCCTGTTTTCTTCTCAGCTAATTGGATGCATCATTGGCCGGCAAGGAAGCAAGATTAATGAAATCCGGCAAATGTCAGGGGCCCAGATCAAGATTGCTAATGCCATGGAAGGCTCCGGTGAACGCCAAGTCACCATCACGGGAACACCAGCTAACATCAGCTTAGCGCAGTACCTCATTAATGCCAGGTAGGCTCTCCCCATCAGCTTATCATAGTATCTCATTAATGCCAGGTAACCCCTCCACATCAGCTTAGCCCAGTACCTCATTAATGTCAGGTAGGCCCTCCACATCAGCCTAACACGGTACTTCATTGATGCCAGGCAGGCTCTCCACATCAGTTCAGCACACTACCTCATTAATGTCAGGTAGGCCTTCCTACATAAGTTCAGCATGGAAGGTCCCCAAAATCAGTTTAGAACCATACCTCATTAATACTAAGAAGGTCTGGACAACAGTTCAGGTAAATAAAACCACAGCAAAACAATTCATTTCATGGAAGGATGGAAGGAAATCGTCACAAATTCATTCTTCAGATAACATGCGGCCTCAGCTCTGTCAGGTTCCTGATAGATATTGGCTGCCAACAATGAGGGTGGCGCGTAGCTACTTCTGGCAGTCTTTAGCCATCCTACACAGAGCAACCTTCAGCAATGATGGTGAAACTGGACCAGTGACTGAAAAGACCCAGAAAAAAGGCAATTGAATCCTGTGTATTTTGTACAATTTAACATAGCTAATGTGCATTTTAATGCCTCAAAGTAGTGTAATGAAATGCTCTGCTTGCAGATATAGAAGCTCATTGTCGAAGTTCCCTCCTTTGAGTTTTCCTGTGTGCCATTTCACTGTGTTCATTATTTTGCTTTTTTTTGCTCTCCTCATTGGTGAAAAAAGAACATCAGAGCATAGAAGTGCGTAGGATCTTCTCATGAGTGTTTCCATCAAGTCATGAAAGAACCCTTTTATTGTTTTTCTTCTTTAACACATAACATGTCCCCCTCTGACCCTCATTTTCCTTTTTCTCTTTTCTCTTTTCTCTCCTACTCCGCCTGTGCTCCCTCCTTCCTGTGTTGACCTTTTTAACCCCACCCCTCTCGTGGTCTACTCCAATCCCCTCTCTCCGTGGCTTAACCCTCCTTCCCTCGTCTCCCCCAAACTCCTCCTCCTTCATTTACAGCTTAGAACTGGCTAAAGTCAACAGCTCGACTGCTGCTGTCACGACCCCTGTTGACCTCAACATGAGCCTCTCTCAGTCCGCCCCCCCCTGTTCTACCCCCTCCTCTATGGCCGTCCTGGCGGCGGCTGCTGTTTCAGCAGCAGCCAGCAGCACGGCCCCTCCCACCCTGCCCACGTTACCCAGCACCCAATACGCCGTGCCCGTCTCCAGTCTGCTTGGCATGAAAACCGTCCCACTCCTCGCACTTAATGCCATGGCGGCCTCGGGGGCAGCGGGGGGGCTGTCCACATACACCACCAAAATCCCCACCACTGCTGCAGTCAAGAAATCTGATCGCCAGAAGTTTGCTCCATACTGAAAAAGGATGATATAAACACATATTTTGTTTTGTTATGTTTTAATCCCTAAATTTAAGCTCTGGGTAAACTGTAATTTCATGCACTATTGCACAAAATAATATCTAAATGGTGTTTGTCCGTGTGTCAGCATGCTTGAAATCTTCCTTTTTCCATTGTGACCTCTGACTTCTGATAAACAGAGATGTTTCCAACTGCTCCAGTAACACGTGCAGAACATTTTTGACCTTTTTTATGTAACAGCCATTAACACCAAAAGTCTTCTGCACTAAGGAATGCCACAAATGTGAATTTTTTAAAAGCTCCTTTCGATTTTTTTTTCCCAATACTAATCAGAAGCAGTTTCATTCAAGCATCTAACAGACTACTGTCTGGCTCACAGCCAAAATCTCTATCAATGCATAGTAAACAACTTAAAGTTGAAACCTTGAAGCTTTAACTGTTGCACCTTCAAAATCCTACTAGAAATTTAATTTTACTGACATTAAAGATTAATAGTAAGTGCTACTGTTTGACTGTAGGTGTAAATGAGTGAAATTTACTGTAGTTTACAATTATGCCAGTCACTTAGTGTGCCCCTCTGTTGCTAACCCTAATCAACTTGATGTCTTTAATGACAAGACTGAAAATGGGTGATGTTTGGTGTTTTATTTCTTTGCTGTTATCTTCCATTTCCTGTGTCAATCTTGAAACATCAAGTTAAAATACTTTGAGTGCAGTTTTTGGGATAATAATACATTGTAAAAAAAAAAACTTGAATCTTCCAGAAGATGCAAAATTCATGAGACATTGAAAATGGAGGATTGTATAGGTGATTTTTTGAACCAAACACCATACAAATAGGCAGTTTGCTCTCTTGAATAAAACAAGCATCTTATATAGCACTAAGAGCTGGACTACTGCTCCCTTTCTTCCACACACCTGAGAAGTCCCCCAACCTGCCACTCCACCAAAACATCCACACTCCTGTGTGTTTTACACTTGTATAACCCATCCCCTTTAAATTCTTTAACCCAAAAAAATTCCAAAATTTTGAAGGCAGTATGCAAGTCACTCTAGTGACCTCTAGTGGTGTTTTCTATTAGACAACCAACTATTATGTGCTAAATTCCGAGACTCCAGTAATTGTATACATTACTTGTAGATATTCCAGCATGTTTAACTAACTTCTTGTACTATTAACACATTATTTTTTACTTTTACATGTATACAAATGTGAACCATTTAGCATATTATGTTTCCTTAATGTAATGTTACTCTAAATATCAGATAAAGAAACAGCATAGTATAGAAATTCTATTTCTTCACAAAAAGTAACATTATTGAAATGTTTCACAAAAAATCGATTTTACTCATTTATTGACTTATATAAATGCAAACCTTAGTTCATCTTTAGACATAAGGGGAAACATCATAGAGTATTCTATGGCATTTAAGTTAAATATAGATACTAATACATAGAGTGTAGATTGTTGTGTGATTATATAATAAACGCTATAATGGTGAGCTCTGATATTCTAAGAAATCCCTCAGTGAATAATCAATATCTGACTGGTGATTAATAACATAATCGATAATTAATAAAACAGGAACAAGAAATAGCAATGTGTGCAAATAGCTCTGGGCTTCAGGCTGGCCTACCTTACAGAAGTTTCGTACCTGGTCCTGACCTCACGATCATCAGGAGTCGTTGGAAACACTTCTCCGATTTGGAAGTCCAGTTTGTTAATTGGCTTTCTCTTGATTTTTCTGTGCTTCATGCTACCGTTTTTGTTTCGTTTTGTTTCTGTTTTGAATCCACCAACCAGCTCCATCCTATTCAGCCACCCTCAGTGCCCCCACCCCAAACGTGTTGCCTTTGGTCACCTGTACACCCACCTCCCAATGCCAGCTGAAAGCCAGAAACATGCCTGCACCCCGCATTTTACCAAGCTGTTATGGAACAGTACAAATGCAATTGTTTATTAAACAAAAATATTATATTTTGTGCTTTATTGCATATTGTAATATAATGCCAGGCTTATACTATCATATATAAATGCACTACCACTGTATACTGTACAGAAATACATTTATCTGGTCAGACTTTAAATGAAATTGCACTAAATTGTACACCAGCTGTCTGTCATTCCACTCAACAGCATGGCATTATTCACAGCAGTATTGTTCATAGAGATTAGTGTTTGTTTAATGACAGCAGCAGAAAATACAATAGTCCTGGAGGGGGAAAGGAGAAGAAAGCACTGCACAGCTTCTGTCAGATTGTGCGATTGATTTGTTCTCATTTCTGTGACTTACTGACTAGTAAGAATTGTTCTACTTTTTGTTCTCTGCTTCTCTCTTACCTGTCCTTTAGGCTGTCTTCTGAAGTATCAGGTGTGGGAGCTCTCTAGTAGCTCTGCAGATGGCCTGTCTGCCATTAGCTTCCCGAGGGGCAGTTCCAAAGCCATGTGGGCTTCCTATGGACTCAATGCCTTGAAGAATTCCTCCCATTCGAACGTCTGTCGAATGATTTTTCACTCATGAAAGTCCAGTTCTCTCTAAGGAAATGTGCTTCCTAATCTGCGTGTATCATAACTTATCTTAAACTGTTTCGTTTTCCTTGTCTTACTTGGTACCAAGACTCAGTTTCGTCTATCTGTATAGGCATGAGCTTCTAGTGAATCAGGTCATTATCTTCATGTTACTGAGCAAAATTAAAGAACTTTTTATAAGTACAGTATTCCTGAGATAATGTCCGTTGTCATTTTGATTTTGGTTTCAAAGCTGATATACTTTGTGACTGGTATGCTCTCTGAATCTGGTTATTGGCCTCAGTGTAGCAAAATATGAATTTTTTTTAAGGAAACTTGCATTGATTTGTTCTGCTGCTGTATAAACATGCAGTATATTTACTGAGCTTCAGGGACCTTTTGAGTAACTTGTACAGCTGTGCTGTAAAAATGGATATACCTAATAAATCCAAAGCCGTATTACACATACCATAATATGCCACTTCTTTTATTTCAACACATCACTCTGGATGTAGTTCATACAAATAAGACTGTACACAGAACTACTTGGTTTCGTTATCACTGCTTAACTACTGTTAATAATCTTGACTCTCTTAAGAGTCATTTTGCATAACTGGACTATTTCAGGGGATTACAGCAACCCTGTTATGATCAGAAGACTAGGGACACTTAATTCACAATTTAATGTTATTCCAGGATTCCAGGCATGATATTCCTCAATTCAATTCAATTTTATTTATATAGTGCTTTTAACACGAAGCACGGTCACAAACCGCTTTACATAGTCCTGGGCCCACAGTCCCCAGAGTAAGCCAAAGGCGACAGTGGCAAGGAAAAACTCCCTCAGGAGGAGGAAACCTTGGGAGGAGCCAGACTCAAAGGGGAAGCCCGTCCTCCTCAGGCCAGCACCGGGCATGACAGATTAATGAATCCAAGTAGAACAATAGATATAAAAGGACAAGTCTTGTATCCATCTGGGGGACAGCGCGGTCTTGCCGGTTGCAGTC